>CM069132.1:121300572-121496321 GCA_035221665.1 Okamejei kenojei
TCAGTATCCCGTTCTAGCTTCCCCACCCATATCCCTTGATTCCCTTAGCCCTAAGAGCTAAATCTAACTATTTTTTTGACGTTCTTGATTAGTACGGGTGTCATGGGTTATGGGAAGAAGGCAGGAAAATGAGATGAGGTAGCAGAGATCAGCCTTGATTGAATGGCGGAGTAGGCTCCTTGGGCCAAATGGCCTAATTTTTGTCCTATAACTTGTGAACTCATTATCACCTAGCCCGTAGCCAACAATGGGCTCTACGTTTCCTTGTGGGCTCCTTGACAGTCATTACCTTTTTGCATATTTTCATTAGTTTGTTCTATATCTCTCCATCACCGTCTACATTTCCCTTTCCTCTGATTCAGTCTGAAGAAGGGTAGCAACCCGAAACATCACCTATTCCTTTTCTCCAGAGATGCTGCCTGACCTGCTGACTTACTCCAGCTTATTGTGTCTATCTTCGGTTTAAACCTGCATCTGGAGTTCCTTCCTACATATTCAAAATGCACAAACCGGAGTGCAATGCTTATGAGATGGTTAAAAAAGGTACAGTTACAGCTACATGCAGACAAAAGATTAATCAATGTTAAAGATAAATTAAGCAATTGTGGTTTAGTTTAATTGAGTTTAGTTTAGAGATACAGCGCGGAAACAGGCCCTTCGGTCCATCGGGTCCGAGCCCACCAGTGATCCCCACACATTAACACGATCCTACACCCACTAGGAACAATTTTTACATTCACTAAGCCAATTAACTTATAAGCCTGTATGTCTTTGGAGCGTGCGAGTAAACCGAAGATCTCGGAGAAAATCCCACGCACTTCACGGGGAGAACGTACAATCTCCGTACAGACAGCAACCGTAGTCGGGATCAAACCTGGGTCTCCGGCGCTGCATTCGCTGTAAGGCAGGAACTCTACCGCTGCGCCACCGCGACCGTCAAACAGTAAAATTAGTTAAATGTGTATCTTAAGTAGCAAAATAGACGACAAGAATTCAGTGGGTACCTGAGGCAGCTGATGAGACTATCGGCATCAATGGACAAAGAGTGTGAAGGATGTGCAGAGATAAAAATGTAATAAAGTGAGAAGCAATTTTCGGTACAGGTTGTAAAACTAAACAAAGCTTGAAATATTAAAGGGCCTATCCCACTAACGTGACTTTTCAGCGACTGTCTTTGACACATTGCAAAGGCGGGGGCTAGGGAAAGCGGGGGAGCGCTGTCTGAAATTTTACTTTGGAGTCAAGTGAGTGACTACGTGAAGAACCCACCAGCCCGCATGCGCGTCTAAAATTGCTGCTCCGTCGGTGACGGACTAGCCACTACAAGAGAAGTTGGCCAACAGCATCAGCGACCTAATGGAAATGACAACATGGACAGAGTCTGCGAATGAAATTTCGCTGGAACTCCAGCAAACGCAAGGGACCTGGAGTTCGAGACGCTGGTAAGTAGGTCCCGTTATTTACCTCCATGGAAGTCACCATGGTGGACGAACAGTATTCAGCATTGCTCCACTAACTTTTCATCAGTAAATCTTCAGTTATATTACAAACTGATGTGAGTGCTTAAAGATGTGAAATTACTAATACCATCTCTAGTTACGGAGGTGATGGGATTTGCATGATTTACCTATTCTTCAGTTCTATGGTATCAACTACCTTTAGACACTAGGTGCATTCTATGGGTTAAGGGTTGTGTGAATATGCATAATCTGCATGCTCAAGTCCAAGTTGATACACATTGGTGGTGTCATATGTCAATCACATGGGTGCAATCATGTCAAAGTATCCGGGGATGGTTTACCTAACCTCATTTGGCACTGGTGTATCATCACATAAAATCAATATCAAAATAGAATGGATGTTGGATCACTAAGTATTTAAAGACTTGGTGACTCATGGAACACTAAAGATCGAGATGTTGCATCCAGGCTCAATCACCAGTAGAAAAAAATATATATATGTGGCATGGCAGTGGCGATAGATGCACTCTCGCTACACTGGGGAGGTTTGTCTTCCACCATTTTGCCTCATCAGTCGGGTCTTGCAAATATTCAGTAAATCCCGCTACAGGCAATTTTGTAGTGACTGGCCTATGCAGCCATGGTTCCCGCTGATGTTGGGAATGATATAGAACCTTATATGGTTAATTCTATCATAGAATTGCTGGTTCAGCCCGTGACTTGGGCAGCCATCCAATGCATGAAAAATCATTTTGTTTACATATATACGGCACGGATAACTGACGACTGGGAGTTCATTTTCGAATGGGTCTTTGACAAAAAATTAGTTATAGTACCATTAACAGGGCCAAACATGCCTTCTCATCATATTTCTGCAAGGAGCGGGACCCGCTCTGTTGGGTCTCACCCTCTGATATCCAGATTCATGAAGGGTATCTTCAACTCAAACCTCTCAGGCCCAGGTACGCAGAGACATGGGGTGTTAACATTGTGCTGATGCCGCTTCGCCGGTGGGCTCCGGCTACATCCCTGTCCTTGGTCAAACTCACTTACAAGTGGTTATGCTCATGGCACTGGTTCAGTGTAACGGGCCAATCATTGCATAGCGCGACTGGACAGCATGGTTACATCTGCAGGCAAATAACAATTTATGTTCATGGCTTAGTCAAGCAGAGCAGACTAGGGGCATCAGGTCTACTAGAATTTGGGCATACCACATGGACCTTCGGTTGTGCGTGGTCATCTACTACTATACATTAACGTCCTATACTTAGAGCCTTAGGGGCACTGATCTAGCAATGTTAGTTACATAAACCTCATAAGAAGGTATCAGTACAGACCATCTCCAGGTGGTTAAATGGGTTCTGGCTTGTGCAGGAGTGACTCTGACATTTTAAATCTCACTCCACCAGGGCTGCAACAGTTTCAGCGACAGGGGTATGGACATTCCGCTGTACCACATCCTAGCGTCTGCAGGATGGTCAAACGAACGATCTTTCCATACATTTTATAACAAACCCATTGCCAGACCGGGGTATTTGCCAACACTATTTTAAGTTCTGTCTATAGTTTCCTCCCGGTTGACAGGGGTTACTATTGTTATTACTTGTTCATAAAAAAGCATCAGCATGTCTATATCTCTGTCATGTCTGAATGCATGATTATGTTCACTCATCCTTGGTTAATTCATGCAGTGACGCATGGACTCGTGTCCACGGCATGAAATCACAGAGCTTTGAAATCTTCACGTAGTCACTCACGTGACCGAAGTAAAATAGTAAGATTAAACGAGAACTTACCAGTTTGAAGTTTGATCTTTATTTGATGAGGAGTTACGATGAGGGATTACGTGCCCTCTGCTCCCAATCCCTGCTCATAAAAGTCAGCTGGTAGTTCTAGTTTCTCGAATCTTACTATATTCAGTTCATCTACTGTTATCTGTGATTTCACACCGCTGCTTTGAAGATTGATGCGCACGAGGGCTGGCGGGTTCATAAACTGAACTATAATTTATGAACTAGAAGAGGCCATCCTTTGGTGGCATCAAGGCTGAGGAAATCAATGTATACATAGACATATGAATTAAGAACAGGAGTCAGCACCTCGAACCAGCTCTGCCGCTCATTAAAATATTAGCCAATTTGATTGTGACGCCGGCTGTAAATTTCCACTTACCCCGAGTAATCTTTCACTTACTTGCTTATCCTGATGCTGTTCCTTCAATTTGCATGTGGCCTCACACTGGCAATGGAGGCGGCCCAGGTCAAAAAGGTCAGTATGGGAATGGGAAATGGAGTTAAAGCGGTTAGCAACTGGGAGATCCGGCAGACCTTGGTGGACCCCTAGCGTAGGTGTTGAGCGAAATGGTCGCTGAGTCTATGCTTTGTCTCACCAATGTATAGGAGCCCACATCGGAAACACTGGATGCAATAGATGAGGTTAGAGGAGGTGCATGTGAACCTTTTTCAGAACTGGGTCAAGCTGTAGAATGGTGCCAGTTTGTCTGTGGCCCAGATAATAGTTGCAGGGAAAGAACGGGACATCTGCAGATCCTTGCAATTAGGTGTAAATTGCATGAAGCAGATTGGGTGAATGCAAACGAGACATATACATTGTTGGTATATATAAAGACAAGCTTTACTTTGCTAGATGTTGATTGGGTTAAGTGTTGAGCCTTGTCTGGGTTTCTTGGATATCCAGGTACATGTTACATAATTCATCTCTGTTAACTTGCATCTAGAAACTTCGTTGGATACAATGTATTAGTTACTGCGTTATTGGGTTAGGGAACTGTCTATCATGTACTGTGTTCATCGATATTTGTTATTGGACTGTAAAGAGATCACCCCCATATGGTTCGGCCCTTCAAGGTTCGGGGACCTATAAAAGGCAGCTTCCACGAGGTCCGATGTCGATCTTCTGGAAGAACGCTTGAGACTGCGTGATCTTTTGGAGTGTCTCTGCTTGCACAAGGCTAGTAGGGCTTGGCCAAGCAGATACAAGGATCGAACTCACGGTGGTTAGGTATAGCAGAGGGGAACTGTTACTATGTGTTTTCCAAAATAAAGTTTAGTTACGCAAGTGCTTGACTCAGTATTTTATTGACTGAAACTAGACAGGGGGGAAGCTCAGAACGAGCTATTTACACGGGTTACTGATTGTGGATGATCAGCCATGATCACAATGAATGGCAGTGCTGGCTCGAAGGGCCAAATTGAAATTCACATTTATTGTCACATGCACCAATTAAGGTACAATGATATTTGAGTTACCATGCAATCTCCTCCTTACCAAATGGCTTCCTCCTGAACCTATTTTCTATGTTTCTATGAAATGCTTAGAGAGCATTTACCGAGAATGGAACTAGTTTAGAAGGGGTATCTTGGTCGACATGAATGAGTTGGGTTTATGGGCTTGTTAACCTGTTGCTTGACTCTAGGACTCTAATATGGTCAATGGTAGATAGTGATTTGATTAACCACATCCTTCACCATTGTTAATTTAGTCTGTTGCTTCCTTCTGTTGGGTTGTAGTTTTTATAATTCTACTCAGTTTGATGTGTACCCAAGTACGGTGAAAAACTTTGTGGTTGTGAGCTATCAGGTATGTATTAGATCTAGCCCCTCTCACCTTAAACCTATGTCCTCTAGTTCTTGATTCCCCTAGTTACAGAAAAAGACTCTGTGTATGGTACACAGCCTCACAGGCAATGCAAATTTGCAATTTCTGCAAAGTGGTCAACAACAAAAAAATAAATAGTAGCTACTGCATTAAAATCCCCTCAAGCCGAATGGCACACAAAATGACATGGACTACACAGTGACAAAGACACTCAAATACAGTTAAAGGATTTAATAGAATCATAGTCATAAAGCATGGAAGCAGATCCTTCAGCCCAACTCATCCATGGTAACCAAGATGCCCCATCTATGCCAGTCCCATTTCTTTAGTCCTCTAGTTCTTGATTCCCCTACTCCGGCTAAAATACTCTGTGCATTCACCTTCTTGGTTCCCCGCATGATTTTATACACCTCTATAACATTATCCATCAGTCTCCTACGCACAAGGAATAAACGTCTAGACTGCCCAATCTCTCACTATTGCTCAATCTTCTTGGCACTCTTTTCTGCTTAATGGCATCTTTCTTATAGAAGGGTGACCAAAACGGAACACAAAATACCAAGTGCGGCCTTACCAAAGTATTGTAAAAATGTAACATAACGTCCCAACTTCTATACTCAATTCCCTGACTGAGAGGCCCAATATGACAGAAGCTTTCCTCACCTGTGACACCACTTTCAGGTAACCATGTACTTGTATTGCAAGATCCCTGTATTCTACAAGACTCTCCAGGGCCCTTGAGTTTATTAGTAAGGATCTGCTCTGGTTTGGCTTCCTAAAATACAACACCTCACATTTATCCGACTTAAACTCTATTTGGCATTCCACAGCCCACTTGCCTAGCTGTTCAAGATCCCGCTGTGATTCTTGCTTACCATCTTAACGATCTATGATACCACCTATTTTCGTACATTTTGAATTAACCAATAATGTCTTATCACCCCATAGGTCTTTTGTTTTAATATAAATATTCTTTAAATGATCCATATTAAGATTGAGCTGCCAGTCCTTATCGCATTCTTTCCATTGTAGAATATCATATGAATTGGCTTCCTTGGTCTGATTACCTGGCCTCATAGCTTGTTTATCTGGAAATTTAATGAAAATCTTCGCATTCTCTCTTTTATTTATGAAGAGAAAGCTATAATAAACTGCAGAAATCCTATACTTCCCAGTTTTTCATCAGCTGTTGTTTCTTTCAACTGCCAGATCATCTTTTGGTGTTTTATAACATGTTTTTATTGGTTGTTTATATCAGTCGTTAATAATTGGCAGAATCTCTTAATTTAGCTGTTGAAATTAGTTTAACATGTGGATAATGAATACCAATACCAAAGACTCTGATCATAAAATATTCATTTAATGTTCCCTCAAACCTGTCTGAAGTTTTCTTACAATCTGTAGATGAGTTCAAACAATGATTAGGTGCTAACCTGATGAGAGATTTTCATTTAATTATGCTGTCAATAAACACCAGCAAACATTAGGAACAGTGAAGCTATTTCTTCCTGTTATTCCTCACAAATGGAATCTTGTCTTTCAGGTTGCAATTTAACAAATGCTCCAGAGTGAATCAATACTGAGTGCAGCAGTAAAACGTGTCCTCTGCAGATCTCACCGACAGTTAGCAAAGACAAAGTGCTTTAAAGTTTCCACAATGGCCTTCCTAATGTGTAATGTCGTTATTAAATGCAATATACAAAAGTAAATACCAAGTCACTTTATCACTTTAACCAGCTACTAATATTCATTATTTTATGAATTAATTTTCTATATATCTTCATAATCATTTTACTCTATCACATGCAATATTAACTGTTAAAAAAAATTGAAATTATAAACATTTTCATTGCAATCTAGGGTCGAGAACCAGCAAAGGTAGCCAGAGACAGGAACCATCATCATACCCAAAGGATGCCTAGATGAGTAGCAGAAGTGTTAGAATCTTCAGGGCTACAGAGTCATATAGTCATAAGGTGTAGAAACAGGCCCTTTGGCCCAACTTGCCCACCTCGATCAACATGCCCCATCTACACTCGTCCAAACTGCCAGCATATGGCCGCTATCCTTCAAAGCCTCTCCTAGCCATGTACCTGCCCAAATGTTTTTTAAACATTGTTTAAACTTATCTCCTTATCTTGGTTATCTCCTAGCTTTTTTTCTTTTCATCTCTGTTTGTCCAACTATCTGCCAATGCAAATGAATGTGTTGTGTCTTCTACGCACCTTACTTGACAGTGCATCCATTGCCATCTCTTTGTATACTGCTGTTTGAACAGCTGCTTCCTGCAAGTTTTTAGCACCAGATGATGATGTAGAAGCCATTTTGGAAGCCTCCCTCACTCTCTCTCCTTCCTCTTTCCCTCCCGCTCCCTCCCTCCATCCCTCTCTTTCCCTCCCTTCTCCCCTCCCCTCCTCCCTCTTTTCCTCCCATCCTCTCCCTCCTCTTCCCTTCCTTTTTTTTTTCTCCCTATCTCTCTTATTCCCTCCCTCCCTCTCACTCCCTTTTCTTCTCCTTCTCTCCCTCTCTCCCTCCCCGGACAGCCTGTGACCCATAGCGCTGGGGCCATAGCGCTATGTTTAAAGCCCATAGCGCTCCAGCCGGTAGCGCTATATTTAGAACCCATAGAGCGGACAGCTCTTTGTTTAAATTCCCACTCGCTAAACTGACAGCACTGTTTAAACCTGGAGCGGGACGGCAGATTAAAGCTTACAAAAATAATCATTCAGATCTTGAAATTTAACATACTAATAGATTGAATCTGCTATAATTTTTAGATGTACAGTATAACTTTTTATATCCTTGTATTTATTAAGCAGCAAGATGACAGGAAGTCGGGCCGATTAAAAAAACATCCGGATTTAATAAAGCAAAATCATACATCCACATTCTTATCGCAATTCTGTACAAAATCCGGATAATCCGTACCACTTGGCAGCTCTGTTTATGCATTGCAGATAGCTATAAGGAGCTAAAAGTGAAGTACAGTGAAACTGAGTTGTGTAGTGTACAAAAGGCCCTCTGCCCTGCTGTCTATGCTGACTATCATGCTTATCTATATGTTCCACTTTAATTCCATATCCTTCTATGCCTTGTTCATTCAAGTACTTGTACAGATACTTCTTAAATGTTGTTATTGTTCCTGCCTCCACCAACTTTTTTGGCAACACGTTCCAGATACCAACTACACTTTCTGTGAAAAACTTATCCCTCAAACTATCTATCATATCTCTGACTCATAATTTTATATACCGTTATCAGATCATCTCACAGCTTCCTTTGCTCCAGGGAAAATAAGCCCAGTCTATTCCAATTTCTCCCCATAACTAAGGTCCACCAATACAGACAACAACCTGACTCATTAAGAATGGATTACAAATAAAGATATATAAAGATACCATGTACATTTTTATTTTTTACCGAGAAATGAAAAAGCTACTGCATTGAGTGGATTCAAGATTATTACACAATAAACTATTAGCACATGTTAGGAAAGAGACCATGCTACATTAACATGGATTTTTGCCTTCAGGAGTGATGTGATTCTACTCCTTTCTGACCTTGAATATAGAGGCCTGAGGAGGTTTGATGGTCGCTGTGTAGCATTGGTATCACCTCTCCTAGAACTGATCAATTTCAGACATAAGGTCCAAGTTTTCTCTAGCATCCAAAAATGCTGATGTCATGAACCCATCTAAGTAACCAGACATTTGGAGAATTTATAAACAGCAAATTGTGAATACAAAGCACAAATTCTATGAATGATTATTGAAGATACACATCTAGTCTGGATCTTAAGAGTAATCAAAACATAAACAAAAAAAATGCAGATTAACAACTGTTTAAGAAACAGTTAGACAGGTACATGGATAGGTCAGGTTTGGAGGGATATGGGCTAAACGTGGGCAGGTGGGGCTAGTGTAGTTGGGATATGTTGGCTGGTGTTGGCAAGTTGGGCCGATGGGCCTGTTTCCACACTTTATCACTATGACTGAAATGCTTGAAAAGAGTCAAACATGGATAAGGAAAATAAACAGATTGTGAGTAGTTCCATTGGTCACAGAGTCAAAACGTCTGGTACAATGCCCTTCTTCCGTGACCATCAAATATCCATCCATGTTTCTTCTCACATATCCATTAACTCCTCCACCCCAGTTCTTATGTCACATGCCTATGCCAAGGTTAATTTATAGTCTATACAAAACTAAAACTCTGATCTTGTGCTCTTCCGTTTTTGCATTTTTTTCTATTTGCACGAAAACGGCACGCGATAATGCTACGATATTTCGCCACCTTACTCACCATTCTCCTGTGCTACAAAGACAACAAGTTTTGTTCCGATCAATGGTATATTTAAAAAGTTACTAAAGCTTAAAAATCTTTAAAACTGCGCATGCGCAGATTGGTCTTCTCTCCTGTCAATCGCTGCCACGCAGATTGGTCTCTCCTGTCAGTCGCCGAGACGTCAACGCCCCTTCCTGCACCATCGCCGCACTGATTGGTTGGGCCCGATGTCAGTCATGGGTGGCGCCCGCCTCGCTCGGCGAGGAGAATATAAAGCTGAAGGAGCGAAGTGAGCATCACTAACGCTCTCACTCAGCTTAGAGAACATAAAGCTGAAGGAGTGGAGTGAGCATCACTAACTCTCTGCCTCCTAGGGCTATGAGTCTGCTGGCGCCTCCTTGGTGCCGAGCGGGCGAGCGGCCGAGTCCACTTCACGGCCCAGCTGTCGGCGTCGTTGGCCACTTCGTCTGACCCGGGCTTCTGCTGCGAGGCTTTGGCCGAGGTTCTACACAGCGATCCAGGAAGCAAAGAGACCGCGGCGGTGAGGCCTCACGATGATGGGGCCATGGCGGCGGTAGATCCTCGTGGCGGTGGAGCCGCAGCGGCGGTGGGGCCTTGCCGAATGTCAAAATCCGTGGAAAAATCTATCTCTTCCTCTTTTTTCAGTTTCTTCTTGTCTCATGTCTGGTGGGGGAGGAGGGGAATAGATGGAGGGGATGGGGGGAGTGGGCGAGGTAGGGAGTGGGGAATAGAGGGAGAGGAGGGCAGTGGGGAGGTCAAGAGGGATAGTGAGGGGGATAGGGGGAGTGAGGAGTGGGGATAGAAGGGATAGGAGGGGAGAGAAGTTATGGAGGTAGGGAGGGAATGACTGAGGATAGGATAAAGGAGAGGTGAGGGAGTGATTGGGGGAGGGGAGGAGTAGAGTGTAAATATGAGGGAAGGTGAAGAGGAGGGGAAGGGAGTGCTGGGGATGAGGGGAAATGAGCCGCTCCTGCGCAGTTGGGAGCTATGAATGAGTGGTGGACAATTGCGTTGGGGGATCGGGTTGCATTGGGGGAACGGGTGAGTGGTGGAATATTGCGTTGGGGGAGCAGATCAAATGGGTCTGCATTTAGTCCAGTATCTAAATAAATTACAAACCAATGCATCTTTGCATATCTTTGTGGGTTAACTAGAGCAAACATTATAAACCTGCATGATCACAAGAAGCTCAACAAGGGCTGTCCATGGGTCAGGATCAAATCCAGGTATCTGGTGCTGTGAGACAACAATTATTGAAGCTCTAAACACAACTCCTTCAAATTGAAATAGAATGAATATTTAATTCCTTAGTCTTTGAGATGTTAATAGTGAGTAAGCTAAATTTACTTTGGGGAAATATTTATACCATTTGTGTTTCTGTGCTGTTAAAAACTTTACTTTCTAAAATTGATATCCATCCCACACTAGCCGAACTATGAAATACAAAATCAGAGGCAAATGAATAATAGTGATTAAAAACAAGCTCTTTAAAAATAATTCACTACCTGCTGGTTTTAGACTTCAGAGTTTCATTTGTCCCCATTTTGTGCTTTCAAGGTTGAGTTTCATGTCAGGATCATAAATCTTGCCATTAATAAGGTCCTTAGATCTTGAGTAATGAGCCTTAATGACAATACTGAAATCAATTCACACTTATGCTATTTCCTAAAAACTGATAAATTTCATTCAGGGGCACATAGCAGGATAGTGGTTTTTTTTGTTCTGTCAAGGCTAACATTGAACAACTTGAGAAGAATCAAAATACATGTAGCTCTTTCTTGTCACAAAACTGCTCTAGTTTTGCAAACTAAAATGATGGGTGCCATTAACTCAGCTATTTGTCCAGCAATAACAAAAACAAGATTGTGTTTTTGGTTAACATTGTGATAGAGCATATTGCAGATAAAGCCTCTGCTTCATTGATGTTTTAAATTCAGCCTGAAATATACAAAAGCTGACCAATTGTATTGTATCTATTGCATGTTTTCCAAATTCCCCCAGATAGTTGTTTTTAAAATTACATATTTCCTGTTTTGTTTGCAAAATAATTTAAATGTAACAGTTTATGATGTACTAGACCATAAATATTTAATTTTTGGAAAGTTTCACTTGATTGAACTCAACTTTACAATCTTGTTTTGCTATTTTTAAGAGGCATGTTATATCACATTTTATAAGTACAATTCTAAATGTACAAATATTGATTGAATTAATCATAATCATTTGGCAAGGCCATGACATTTGGTGAGAACAGCCCGTATGTTTAGAAAGGCTGAACTTGTGAACTTTATGTTTAGTATGTGTGTTCTTCGTATACAGTAAAAACATAATATTGTACAGCCACCTTTAACACAAGATCACTTAATTGGTTCTAATTGTGTATATTCCTCACAAAAAGCATTTTAAAATATTGCTCTTCGTGCCCTTTCAAAATTGAGTCATACAAGTCCCAGTTCATTTGATTTTTCAAAAATATGTTTTGACGTAAATAATTCTTGCTGATTCATCATCGATGTACAGAGCTGGAAAAGCTGTAGTGTAGGAAAGTATAAAGGAACTAAGTTACCAAAAATAGTTCTTAGAGAATCATCTCTGGGAATACTTCAATATTGCTACAGAATTTTTATTTAGCTTTTGCAACGACTCAGCAGTTCTTAATTCAATATTCCATTAAGATGATATCAGTATATGTCTGAAGTCTGGCTCAGCCAGTGGCACCTGGGAATAGACAGGGTGACAACCAAGAATAGTTTGGTGACTACTGGAGAGACAGTTGACGGCACGGAAAGACGGCACCTGGGGCAGGCTGGGTTAGCACCCCTGTCTGTGTCTTTCGTGTGAAAGACATCCAATAAAGCTACGCAAAGGCCTAATGAACCACCGTGGTCTAAAGATCCATCTGGCGAGAATGAAATGCTCGGAGGAGAAAGAGCTGCAGCGCACAGGCCTCGAACCTGGTGAGACGCAGGAGGAGCCCGGCCAGGACTCACCCCACAGAGCCCAGTCTCTCCACGCACTAGAGTCTCCCAATCCCTGCAGAGTAGTTATTAAGATGGCTGATCCATGGGCAGTTGCTGCTGGGACGCCAGTCAGGGCCTGGTCAACCCCGGCTGGGTTGCCTGGGCGAGGGTGTCTGATGTTGTGAGACCCGAAACACCCGATGACCCCAGGTCACATCACTGAGGATGCGTCCCAGCTCATCTAGAAGATGTATATTTTCACACTATGTTATTCCTCTGTTTATACAGAAATGGTCAGAGAAAATAAAAGTGTAGCCCTTTTTAAAGTTAAATGAGAGGTATAAGCTTCCAGAGTCAATACTACCTACAAAAGTTAGAATCTTTACCTTTAATGTAAATTGGCGTAGCCACAACCAATAAATTGGTGTGAACGCCATTATTAGGAACAATGATTATAAGCATCTTATTAATTTCCTAAATATATATAAATTTAAAGTTTTTTAATGTATCTGCAGGTTGTTTTTCTTTCTTTTTCTTCCTTTTAATTCTTTATTTTGAACAGAATAAAAAATAAAAAGCAAGTATGAAACAGCACACAAAAAAACAAGAATATTTAGTGTCATAAACAATATTTATAAATAAATGAATCGTATGTGTCCGAAAAGGAGCAGGAAGAAGCCAAAGCTTATTTATTCCCACCCCTTATTCAACTGCTTATAATTATCTTATACCAATGTTGCAGCTATAAACACCTATTTCCATATGTACACCAAATTATTTACATTTTTACACTAATCAAATATTTACAAAGCCATACAATAAGAGAGAAAAAAAAACTAAAATGAAAAAGAAAAAAACACTCATGTACTATACAGTGTCTCTTAGTCATATATACAACCCATCACACTATAATCACCCTTCCCAATACAATCAGTATAACAAATATCCCACTCAAAATCACCTATCCTCATCCCAATAACCTTTAAAAAAAGTGTTTTTGTACATCTTTTTAAACTGAATTATGTTTGTGCTAAGTTTTAATCTGCTGTTCCAAACCATTCCACAAATTCACCCCAGATTGCCATGCACATACTTTTAAGAGTTGTTCTGCCATTGAGTTTTTTTAAATTAAGTTCCCATCTCAACTTATACCCACCCTGTCTTTCCATAAACAGTTTTTGTATGTTTCCTGGAAGTAAATTATTTCTTGCTTTGTACATGATTTGTGCAGTCTTAAATTTAACCAGATCGGTGAACTTCAGTGTATGCGACTTTAAGAATAATAAATTGGTTTGTTCAAGATATCCAATGTTATTGATGATTCTTATTGCTCGTTTTTGTAATGTGCATAACGGCTGTAGGTTGGTTTTGTTGGTGTTACCCCATATCTCCACACAGTAACTCAGATATGGCAATATGAATGTATTATACAGAATATGTAGTGATTTGTGGTCCAGAATGTATCTTGATTTTTCCAATATTGCTATAGACTTTGCCAGTTTTGCTTTGACGTGGTTTATATGTAGTTTCCAGCAGATTTTGTGGTCTAAGATCACACCAAGAAATGTATTTTCATATACTCTTTCTATACTTATGTTATCTATTATCAATTGTACTTGAGGGCTAGTTTTATGTTTTCCAAATAGCATAATCTTTGTTTTGCTTAAATTTAAAGACAATTTGTTGACATCAAACCACTGTTTTAATTTATTCATTTCTGATGTGATGACCTCCAAAACCTGCTTCAAATTGTCACCGGAACCAAAAATATATGTATCAATATAATAAATTTCAATATATTTGCTACTCTGCATATGTTGTAGATGTACAGTGGCTTGCAAAAGTATTCATACCCCTTGAACTTTTCCACATTTTGTCACGTTACAACCACAAATGTAAATGTATTTTATTGGGATTTTATGTGTGCATAATTGTGGTGGAAGGAAAAAGTGGTGCATAATTGTGAAGTGGAAGGAAAATGATACAAATTTTATTACAAATAAAAAACTGAAAATTGTGGCATGCAAAAGTATTCTGCCCCCCTGAGTCAATACTTTGTAGAACCACCTTTCACTGCAATTACAGCTGCAAATCTTTTGGGGTATGTCTCTACCAGATTTGCAAATCTAGAGACTGAAATTTTTGCCCATTCTTCTTTGCAAAATAGCGCAAGCTCAGTCAGATTGGATGGAGAGCGTCTGTGAACAGCAATTTTCAAGTCTTGCCAGAGATTCTCAATTGGATTTAGGTCTGGACTTTGACTGGGCCATTCTAAACACATGAATATGCTTTGATCTAAACTATTCCATTGTAGCTCTGGCTGTATGTTTTAGGGTCGTTGTCCTGCTGGAAGGTGAACACTCCACTCTTTTGCAGACTCTAACAGGTTTTCTTCCAAGATTTCTCTGTATTTGGCTCCCTCCATCTTCCCATCAACTCTGATCAGCTTCCCTGTCCCTGCTGAAGAAAAGCATCCCCACAGCATGATGCTGCCACCACCATGTTTCACGGTGGGGATGGTGTGTTCAGGGTGATGTGCAGTGTTAGATTTCCGCCACACATAGCGTTTTGCATTTAGGCCAAAAACTTCAATTTTGGTCTCATCAGACCAGAGCACCTTCCTCCACATGTTTGCTGTGTCCCCGACATGGCTTGTGGCAAACTGCAAATGGGACTTCTTATGGCTTTGTTTCAGCAATGGCTTTCTTCTTGCCACTCTTCCATAAAGGCCCAATTTGTGGAGTGCACGACTAATCGTTGTCCTGTGGACAGATTCTCTCACCTGAGCTGTGGATCCCTGCAGCTCCTCCAGAGTTACTATAGACCTCTTGGCTGCTTCTCTGATCAATGCTCTCCTTGCCTGGCCTGTCAGTTTAGGTGGATGGCCATGTCTTGGTAGGTTAGCAGTTGTGCCATACTCTTTCCATTTTCGGATGATGGATTGAACAGTGCTCCGTGAGATGTTCAAATCTTGAGATTTTTTTATAACCTAACCCTGCTTTAAACTTCTCCACAACTTTATCCCTGACCTGTCTGCTGTATTCCTTTGGCTTCATGATGCTGTTTGTTCACTAATGTTCTCTAGCAAACCTCTGAGGCCTTCACAGAACCGCTGTATTTATACTGAGATTAGATTACACACAAGTGGACTCTATTTACTAATTAGGTGACTTCTGAAGGCAATTGGTTGCATTGGATTTTATTAAGGGTATCAGAGTAAAGGGGGCTGAATACTTTTGCACGCCACACTTTTCAGTTTTTTATTTGTAAAAAAATTTGAAAACCATGTATCATTTTTCTTCCACTTCACAATTATGCGCCACTTTGTGTTGGTCTATCACATAAAATCCCAATAAAATACATTTACGTTTGTGGCTGTAACATGACAAAATGTGGAAAAGTTCAAGGGGTATGAAAACTTTTGCAAGCCACTGTATATTAAAAAAAGCTTTGGACCTTGAGGTACTCCACAAGTTATGTTCATGTAAGTTGATTTATGTTCACCTATTTCTACAAATGGTTGCCTGCTTCTTAAATAGCTTCTCACCCAATCCAATCCAACCCCTCCGATGCCATACCTATCCAGTTTCATGAGTAAAATGTCGTGATTTACAGTATCAAATGCTTTTTTTAAGTCTATGAATATTCCCACTGCAAGTTTTTTATTATCTATGCAATTTGCGATTTCCTTGATTAGTTCCAATAGTGCCATAGATGTTGATCTGTCTAGCCGGAATCGATATTGACTGTAGACCAAAAGCTTATGTTTTTCAATGAAATTGTCAAGTCTTTCTGTAAACCGTTTTTCAAGGATCTTGGAGAATTGGGAGCATAAAGAAACAAGCCTGTAATTTGTGAAATGGTGTCTATCCCCAGTTTTATATAATGGTCTTACTTTTTCTATTTTCATTTTGTTCGGAAATTTACTGGATTGAAAAGACAATTTGCAATAGACAATAGACAATAGGTGCAGGAGTAGGCCATTTGGCCCTTCGAGCCAGCACCGCCATTCAATGTGATCATGGCTGATCATCCCCAATCAGTACCCCGTTCCTACCTTCTCCCCATATCCTGACTCCGCTATTTTTAAGAGCCCTATCTAGCTCTCTCTTGAAAGAATCCAGAGAACCTGCCTCCACTGCCCTCTGAGGCAGAGAATTCCACAGACTCACCACTCTCCATTCTAAATGGCTTATTCCTTATTCTTAAACTGTGGCCCCTGGTTCTGGACTCCCCCAACATCAGGAACATGTTTCCTGCCTCTAGTGTGTCCAAGCCCTTAACAATCATATATGTTTCAATGAGGTTCCCTCTCATCCTTCTAAACTCCAGAGTGTACAAGCCCAGCTGCTCCATTCTCTCAGCATATGACAGTCCCGCGATCCCGGGAATTAACCTTGTAAACCTACACTGCACTCCCTCAACAGCAAGAATGTCCTTACAGATATGAGTTAATGGTTCTGCAATTTCTTCAATAACGTTTTTTATTATAATCATATCAATATCATTCCAATCAGTAGAGGATTTGCTTTTACATTTTCGTACAATGTCTATGATTTATTTTCCTTCGACTGCTCGTAGGAAGATAGAACTAGTATTTCTATCCCAAAGATCAGTATCCGCCCCTTCTTTTGTTTCTGGGTCATTAATTTTTTCTGCCAAATCTGGTCCCACATTTACAAAGAATTTATTAAAACCATTAACCACATATCCATATTATTTATTGTCTTGTCTTTATCAATAAAATAGTCAGGGTAGCCTGTATTTTTTAATCCATTTCTAATAATACTATTTAGCACTTTCCATACATCTTTCATATTTTTTTTATTATTCTCTAATATTTTATTATAGTATTCTTTCTTACATATCCTCATAATATTGGTTAATTCTTATGTTTTTATATTTATTTTCTGCTTCTGAAGTTCGATATTTTATGAATTGTCTATATAGTGTGTTTTCCTTTTTGCAGGCATTTTTTAAACCGTTAGTGATCCATGGACTATTTGTTTGTTTTTGTCTATCACTATATTGTTTCACAGGACAGTTTTTGTCATAAAGTGATTCAAAAATATTTAGAAATCCATTGTATGCTTCGTCGACATCTTCACCCTCATATACTACCCTCCAATTCTGTTTCAGTAATTCATTCTTAAATGCATTTATGTTTTCTTCAGTTCTCACCCTTTTGTATTTGAAATGACTGGTGTTTTTAGGCTTCCTATAACTACAGTGATAAACAATAAAAACAGGTAAATTGTCACTGATGCCATTGTATAATAATCCACTTACTGTATTGTTTTCCATAATGTTTGTGAATATGTCTATTAATGTGGCACAATGAGAAGTAATTCTACTAGGTCTGGTTATTTTAGGATATAAACCCATACTGTACATAGTATTGATGAATTATTCTGTCATTTTGTGCTTTTTTTGGATTCAACAGGTCAATATTGTAATCCCCACAGATGAACATAATCTTTTGTAATGATTTTGTAAACATGTTTTCCATCCAATCTTTAAATATTTCAATACTGGATCCAGGAGCTCTGTATATACAGCTCACAATAACATTTTTGGTCTTTTCCAGGCAAATTTCTACTGTAATACATTCCAACAAATCATCAACAGCTGTTGTCATGTTCTCCACCACCTTATATTTCAGTATTTTATCCACATAGATCGCCACACCTCCTCCACTTTTTTTTCCTTCTGTTTATATAATTCAGTTCATAGCCATCCATGTCAAAGTCCACACCTTTCTCAGTGCTGATCCAGGTCTCTGATATTGCTATAATGTTAAATGGGTTCTTGAACTGTCTTAAATATTCTTTTATGTTGTGGAAGTTGGCATATAGACTTCTGCTATTAAAGTGGATAATTGATATATTATGTTCTGATTGGAAAGTTATATTGAATTGCTCCACATTTAACAAAATATCATGGATTTTATGAAGAAAACAGCAAAGATATTAATGCAAATGGTATTCAGTTTTAGGTAACTAAATATTGAAATCTGTTTCAATTATGAAGCCAACAGTATTCCATTCGATATTTTTCTGCCCACTCTCCCAACCTGTCTAAGTCATTCTCCAGACTCCCTACTTCCTCAATACTACCTGGCCCTCCACCTATTTTCTTACCATCCACAAACCTGGCAACAAAGCCATCAATTCTGTCATCCAGATCATTAACCTATAATGTGAAAAGTAGCAGACCCAACACCGACCCAAGTGAAACACCAGTGGTCAATGGCAGCCACCTGAAAGGCCCTCTTTATTCCTATTGTTTGCGCTGTCAGCCAATTTTCTATCCATGCTCGTACCTTGCATCTATGTACATCACCTTATCAAGGCCTTCTGAAAATCCCAGTACGGTAGGCAATATCCACTTTTGTCTATCCTGCTTGTTATTTCCTTAAAGACCCACAGATTGTCAGGCAAGGTCCCCCCCTTAACAAAACCATGCTGACTTTGGGCTATTTTATCATGTGCTTCCAAGTACCCTTAAACTTTATCCTTCACTAGACTAAGTGAGATCCATTGGGTCCCTGTCACACAGGAGGCTTAGTCCCCCAACGCAATATTTCACCACTCATCCATAGCCCCCAACTGCACAGGCGCAGCTCATTTCCCCTCAGCCCCAGCACACTCTACCCCTCCTCTTCACCCTCCCTCTTCTTTCCCCTCTCCTTCTCCCCTCCCAAATCTCTCCTTCACCTATTTCTCCCTCTCATTTCCCCTACCCTGTCACTCCCTCCTTCCCTCCATAAATCCACTCCCATCCCTACCCCCTCCTATCCCTCACTCCTCACCTCCCCCTATCCACCCCACTATCCCTCACCTCTCCCACTGCCCTCCTCTCCCTCTATTCACCACTCCATACCTCCCCCACTCCCCCATCCTCTATCCCCCCCTCCTCTCCCTCTATTCCCCCTCCTCCCCCCTCACCACCTCCCTCTTCTTTTCCCTCCTCCAATCCCTCCCTCACCTCTCCTTTCCCCTACCCTCAGTCACTCCCTCCCTCCATCCATAACCTCTCTCCTCCTTACTCCCCTCCTCTTCCTCTATCTCCTCTCCTTCCCCAATCTCCCTCCCCAGGATCTCGAGGTTGCCGCTCCTCTCCCTTCGGAGGAGCATCAGCCAACACTCACTCACACACACACACACACACACACACACACACAGAGACAGACACACAGACACACACAGCAACGGCGGGGGCCAGGGAAAGCGGGGGAAATTCACACCCGCGATGAACAGGAAGGTAAAAGACAGCTGGCACAGTGTACGGTAAGTCCGACAAGGAGGGAGAAGGGGGGATAGAAGGAGTGGAGACACCTTTAAGAAGCCAGACAACTTTTAATAAAGTTTAGCGGGCATTTAACATTACCGGTCGGTTTTCCTTGGTTCTGAAAAGGCTAATGAGCCAATTAAAATGCCCGGTCAGCAAAGGAGATTGCCTATGACTACCTCGACTGCCTAGCGACCCCACTCCACTGCACTACGTTCAAAAGAACCATGCCGACCAATGTTTCCTCGACCAACCTGAGGCCGCGAGTATGCAGGAACGTCCCTCGACCATCAAGGAGAGTTACAGTGAACTCCTAGGACCACGTGTCGACCATGCTGCGGGTCTTTCAACTCTTCTTCAATCCTCTTCACATCTTGTCCTTACCTCTGGCCTTTGCTCCAACCATCTACTTATACTAAAACCCCCTTGCCTATATCAATCTATTGCCTGCCACCCTTTGTCCTTCCTCTCACCTTTTCCTGCTTTCATCTCTCCCTCTACAATCAATCCGAAGAAGGGTCTTGACTCGAAACGTCACATATCCATGTTCTCAAGAGATGCTGCCTGACCTCCTGAGTTACTCCAAAACTTTGTGTCCCTTTGTGCATTTACCAGCATCTGCAGTTCTTTGTTTCTACAAGTAATTATATTTGTAGGTTAACATGTCATTTCAAAATTAATTGGCTACCTTCTTCTGAAATATTACTTCTCTAAAACCAAAAATGTAACTAATTTCAATCTTTGGTCTTTAATGTTGTTACATTATCCATAATTTATTTGCAAAGAAATGTCAGATTTAGCTGATTGGTGATAGTATTCTAGAGCGTATCATAGTTACAAAAGTAGTCAGAGGGAAAATAAGTTTAAAATCACACTACAAAAAATAATTTGATTGATTCTGCAATATGCATCCAAGTGTAATGGATTTGCAACTTAAGTAACAAAACAGAAATGACATATTTCATTAATTGACGTATTTAAATTGGCAAAATAGTTCTGAGCTTCAGTTTCTTGATTTGCAAAGTTGTCATTTTGTCAGTAATATACAATAAAATTAGACAGCTTTTCAGTATGCCAGTTTCTGACCACGAGGCCAGCTGATTTACTTTTTCTTCTATAATACTGTGATGCTAGCTATACAAATACAAAGTGTGCCAATTTCTAATCTTGTGTGGCAGTGACAATGATATATGAGGTCACTATCATTGTCATGCATGGTTATTGTGCACCATGTTCATGAGGTTTCTTTAACACAGTCATCTTTCCATTTCTCACAGTTCATTTATAATCACAGCTTACAATGAGGTCATCATGAAATGGGTCTATTTACCATTGAGTTGAATGTGCCCAGAGCTTTGAAAATACGCACATTGTTTTTCTTGAATCAAATGCAAATTCTTTCTTTTGGTAGATTTATTATTTGGAGTATTTTAATGGAATTGGAAATCTTTATGGAACCAAACAGATTTCAGTATACATTAGTCTCCCAAGAACAACATGCAGTTAAAAAATAAATTGAGTTTGGAGAGATTCAAGATATCCCTTCTTTTGGACAAACAAAATCGGTCCCCAACAATTCATAGTTGTCTGCCTCCCCCATCATGCTAATCTTTTCTGTCAGGAGAGCAAAATGGACGAGCTCAGTACTAGAAGATGACACAATGTAGGAAAGGTTTATCAGCTTAACTTGTTTCATTTTGATCTTTCTTAAATAGTTTTTCATCTTCAAAAGATAAATTCCTGCCCAAGATAGTCAGAAACAGTTCAATGCTAGATATCTACTTAATGCCCTTAATTTACGTCATGATTGTTCAAACCAGATGACCAATTGTATTACAGTAAAATGATTAAATGCTGGTAAATAATCAGATAAAACTATGAATCTTGCACTGTGGTCATTTGTTCCAGATCAGGATGAATTTTATAAGCCTAGTGGGACCCATTGGGCCTTTTTAAATTCCTCCAAACCAAGCAGTCCACTACCTTTCTCTTTAAACGTTATACTTAAAAACAAGGATATCTGTAGATTGTTTATATGCAACCAATAATATAGTTACCTCAGTACCATTAACCCCGCCTAGTTAACATCAATCATAACGCCTTCCCCTTCCTGGGTACAGTTCAGTAGAAGAATGTAGCCAGTGCTTGAGGATGTATGTAATACCTTGTGCTATCATTAAAAGATGATGCACACTTTAAGAGTTTGTGAATTGCTTATTTACATGGTGTCGAAGCTGGAAGACACTTGCATCTCCTGTCTATCGGGTTTTATTTCTTTTTTTTTAATGCCTTTTGTGCTTAATCGCTCCGACTATGGCGTCCTCTTGCAGAAAGCCCGCGCAGCTTGTCTTTGATGCTGACATCTCTGAGCGTTGGGCCATGTTTGAATTTGATTTCACCCACTTTGTCAACGTCGCACACCGCGCTGATCCTGACTCCCTTAAAGCCTCCCTCCTACTCAATCTTGTCGGACCTGATGCCATGAAGAGAGCCAGAACTTTCACCTACGCTCCAGCGGTCCTGGACGACAACAACGTGGTGACTACTCCTGCAGAATCTGCCAGTGACCCCGCTTGCCTGCTATGTAAGTTCAGGGAGATTTGTGACCTGCCCTCGAACCGCATTCTAGAGAGGGCACGGTTCTTTACAAGGAAACAGTTGGCGGATGAACCTGTTGAATGTTTTATCGCTGATTTGCATTATCTCGCCCAGCGGTGCCGTTTTGGTGACATGACAGACCAGCTCACTAGAGACATTTTAGTAACTGGCATGCGTGACCAAAAGCTGCGCTGTGAGCATCTAAGGGATCTGGATCTAACGTTGGAAAAAGCCATGCATGCCTGCAGATTGTCTGAGGTCGTTGTATTGCCAGATGACCACCGGGACTCGGGCAATAAATTTGTCAACCTGGCTGGGTTTAGGAGACCACAGCCTCGGATGGAAAACAATGCTTTTCTGCCGCGTGCCAACCCAGGTCCTGGTGAAGTGCCCCCAAAAAGGTGCCCAAACTGTAACTACATGCACCACAGACTGTTGACGTGCCCCGCCTATGGCAAGGCCTGTAACTTTTGTAGAAAACGGAATCACTGCTCTGCTGCCTGTCGTTTATTCCGTTCCCATGGGAGGCAGGTACAGATTTCCATACCCAGTCTAAACGTGCTGAGACACTCTGATGTCTGTTACGACTCACAGCCCAACATAGCTGAATCCTATGATACAGATCCAATTAATCCTCCCGAGGATTTGCATGTGTTTACCCTCCTACAGACACCCGGCCAACGTTCTGATCCCTCCGTATCTGTGACTGTCAATGATGTAACCTTCCTTGCAAAGTTAGACACAGGTGCGAAGGTCAACGTTTTGTCAATAAATCCTTTCAACAAGATAAGGAATAATGAGCCCCTGGTTGCTGACAATGCTACCCTGCACGCCTATGGTGGAGAAATTCTAAGCCCTGCGGGGAGGGCCACTTTAACTTGCGTGCTGCAAAAGGCCACGAGAAACCTGGTTTTCTACGTTTTGAACTCTGACTGTGTAACCCTGCTGGGAAACTGTGCGTGCCAAGATCTTGGCCTGGTGTCCTTCGACCGCACGGTCCACAAAGTGCAACTGTCGTTTAACCCGGTTGCAGAATACCAGGACCTGTTCAACGATGACCTGGGAAAGTTACCACTGACATACCATATTTCCATTGACCCAAATATACAACCCGTGGTCCGCACACCTCACAGGGTGTCTCACGCTATGAAAGACAGGGTCGTGGCGATGCTCAACAACATGGTCGAAAAGGGGGTGCTAGAAGCGGTTAGCGATCCCACCGATTGGGTCTCCACCATGGTTGCCACGATAAAGAAAGACAAGAATGAAATACGTGTGTGTATCAACCCGTAGGACTTAAACCTTGCCATCAGGCGACCACACTACCCCATGCGGTCTGTTGAGGACGTGGCGGCTCAGGTCGGGCATGCCACCATCTTTTCGGTGCTAGACGCTAAGAATTCGTTTTGGCAGATCCCGTTGGACAAAGCATCTTCTGACCTGACGACCTTCGCCACACCGTTTGGTAGATTCAAGTTCCTGCGAATGCCATTCGGCATCAATTCCGCTAGCGAGGTGTTCCAGCGAACGATGGAGCAGATATTCTCGGACCTGCCATGTGCAATCATTGTGGATGATATCCTGGTTTATGGGAAGGACATTGCCGAGCACGACCTGAACCTCCGCCGCGTCCTGGTTCGGGCGCGGAAGGCGAACCTGAAGCTGAATCCCAAGAAGTGCCGGTTTCGTGTCTCAGAAGTCACGTATGTTGGACACGTTTTCACCTCTAACGGACTAAAACCCGACCCCTTGAAGGCAGCTGCCATCTCCGAGATGGCAGCCCCCACCGACGTGCCAGGTCTACAACGATTCTTGGGCATGGTGAACTACCTTGGGAAGTTTGTACCAAACCTCAGTGAGCTGAGTGCTCCCCTGCGGCAGCTGACAACAAAGGATATCGCCTGGGTCTGGCTCCCAATCACCAGCAGGCCTTTGACTGGCTCAAGTCGAAACTGATTAACACTCCGACGTTGCGGTTCTTCGACGTGAGTTGCCCCATCACCGTCACCTGTGACGCTTCCAAGTTCGTTCTGGGTGCGGCTTGCCTTCAGTCTGTCGATGGATCGCTGCATCCTGTCTCCTATGCCTCCCGCACCATGACGGACACCGAGCAGCGGTACGCTCAGATCGAGAAGGAGCTGCTCGCGGTGGTGTTCGCCTGCTCCAGGTTCGGAGACTTCCTGTTCGGCAGCAGATTTACGGTCGAAACCGACCACCAGCCACTGGTGACAATCCTGAACAAGCCGATTCATACTGCCCCTGCCAGGCTGCAGCGTATGATGCTGCAGCTCCAGCGTTTCGATTTCGACATCATCTACAAAAAGGGCACCGAGATGCACATTGCGGACACCCTATCGCGCACCCCGCGGACCTCCTGTGCTCGCCACCCCTACGAAACAGAGGACTTGCTCGTACTGGGCGTTAACTTTATTCCCACCAAGCAGTTACAGCTTCTGGCCGAGCACACCGCTGCCGATCCAGTTCTGCAGCGGCTTGCCTCTGTGATTAAAGCAGGGTGGCCAACAAAGCGCTCCGCCGCGCCGTCTGAAACACAGCCTTTCTTCCTGGTCAGCGACGAACTGGTGCTCCAGGATGGCGTTATCGTCAAGGGACATAAAGTTGTGGTCCCGTCCTCCCTGTTTGACTTTTACTATTGCGCAGCCCATAGCGGACACCCTGGGGTCGATGCAACACTCGCCCACGCTCAGTGCCAATTCTACTGGCCTGGAATGGCCAAATATATCCGAGACCGAGTTTCTGCCTGTTCCACGTGCTACAGTCTTGCTCCACACCAGCAGCGACAGCCCCTGCTGCAACAGCCCACTCCTGCCTTGGCCTGGCTCGTTGGCTGCCGACATCTTCGAGTGGCGTGGTAACCACTACCTTGTACTGGTTCGAGGTGGATTTACTGACATCCCTCACCCTAATGCATGGTGATCCGAAAGCTGCGGAAACACTTCTCCACTTTTGGGTCCCCTGTCAGGCTGCAGACTGACAACGGCAGGCAGTTTTCCAGCCGAGAATTCAAAAGTTTTGCCGACAAGTGGAATTTCGTGCATTTCACCAGCAGCCCAGAGTACCCACAGAGCAACGGCCTTGCAGAACGAGCCGTCCGCAGCGCCAAGCTTCTGATGGAACAGGCGAGACTATCCAACTCTGATTTGTATTTGGATCTCCTGAACCTCAGGAATGTTTCCAGGGATCCGGCCATGGGGTCACCTGCTCAGCGTCTGATGTCCAGAACAACCAGATCTACCATCCTGATTGCCCAGCGCCAGCTGAAATCTCGGGTGCTGGAGCCTGCCTCCATGCAGAGGCGAATTCAAGACAAACATGACAGCCAGCGGCGTTCCCACGATCGGTCGTGCAGACCACTCGATCCCCTGTTGCCTGGACAGGTTGTTCGGTTGCAGACCTCCAGTGGTCACTCCCGTCTGGCTACCGTGGTTGGGGTGGCCGACTCACCTCGTTCGTATCTGGTCGACTATGAGGGTACCATCTACCGAAGAAGCCGACAGCACCTACTTGCGGTTAATGAGCCGAAGCCGAAGACCCCGGGGCCCTATGCCCCGCCACTCTCATACCAACAGCCGGCTGCCGTCCCAGCCAGTGTTCCCTGCATGCCTCGATCGCCATATTGAGCGCCCGGTTCCCCTCTGCGCGGGTCACCTGTTGCCGGTCGCGGTTCTCACTCTCCTGTTTCTCCCACTCCACCGCCCTTCCCTGGTTCCCCAGCTGCCTTGTGTCCTCCTGTTTCTTCTGCTCTTTCGGGGGAAGCGGGAGACATCCGTACGCGCTCGGGCCGGATTAGTAAGCCACCTGTTCGTTATGGCGATTTTGTTTAATTCTGTTGTTGTGACAACAATCTGTTTTGATTTTCTAAGGGGAAGGATGTAGATGGTTTATATGCAACCAATAATATAGTTACCTCAGTACCATTAACCCCGCCTAGTTAACATCAATCATAACCCTTCCCCTTCCTGGGTACAGTTCAGTAGAAGAATGTAGCCAGTGCTTGAGGATGTATGTAATACCTTGTGCTATCATTAAAAGATGTTGCACACTTTAAGAGTTTGTGAATTGCTTATTTACAATATCCACTATTATGTCTACTGCTAACCACATTTAAAAATATTTCTTTACTCCTTGATAAACTCACTAACCTACTTATTTTTTCCACTTACACAATCTTTCTGAAAATTGGATTTGCAAGAAAAGGGCCACTTACCTTCAGCAAGGTGATACGGAACATGCTGTCCATTTTCACTTTCTGTAGTTCCAACTGTTAATATAATAAAATAAAAAGAGATTCAGAGGGGCTTTGAAGGGAACCTTCTACATCCAGAAAGTGGTGAGCACCTGGAAGGCACTACCTGAGAGAGTGGTTGAAACTAGATTGCTAACATTTCATTGTCTAGATGAGTAATTGAATTGTTTAGGTATAGAGGACAATGTACCAAGTTCTGGGCGATGGCATTAAGAAAAATGGTGCCCACTGATTGGCGTGGATAATTCAGGCCAAATGGCTTGTTTCCATGGTGTACAATTCTAGAATTTGGTTTAAATCCATTTTTGTTGTGCTAAACAGGTGGAACGTTTTGCGCTAATGCCAAAGTAGGGATCACTAAATTAAACATCACTACATTAGAATACATCGCTAAGAAGATTTTATCTAGCCTTTTAAAAGCAGTTGACGTCCATTCGTGTGTTCATTGATGGCAGCTTGCTGAGCTGCCTACTGGGAAGCAGGACAGCACTGTTAAAAACACACCTCCATTGTGGCCTCACAGGACGCCACAGCAATGAGGCAAAATGGAGACTGGATGAGGGAGAATGGAATGGGTGGGAGTACTCAAAATTAGGAGTGGAGGATATTAGGGGTACATGATGGAATGCTTGGCACTGAGGGTCCCTCACTTTCTAGAGTGGTCTAATCAGGCTCAAAGCTGTGAATATATCACTTGTTGTGGGACATGGATTGCATCATCTTGTGTGCAGATGCTGTAATCTTTCTCAGTGCAGCCTGATTGCTGAAGGCTTGAACATTAAAATGTTTTCAGAGTTGCTGAATGAACAATGAACCTCCAGGGCTGCCGCACGATTGGCAGCCCCGCCAACAGCCTGTCCGTTTTTTCGTATTTTTTTGTTATTTTTTAGAAAGTTTAAAAAGTTTGTGTAAATGTTCTCCGGTTTATTTTATGTGGGGGGAGGGGGAGAGGGAAGGAAGAAACTTTTTTCAGTTTCTTACCTTACCGGAGATGTGATTGTTTTCCGGATCGCATCTCCGGTCGCTCTGTGGCCTAACATCATGGACCTGGACTGACTTGGAGCCCCACCGCGGGGCGTGGACTTAACATCGGAGCTGATTCCTTGCCTTTGGATTGCTCCAACCGCGGCCTGCAGACTTTACACTGAGAGCTCGCAGCCTCGGGAGAGGCCGGGTCGGGAGCTCCAACGACACAGAGGTTCAACGCCCCGACCCGGGGTCCGATCGCCCGGTGAGGGGGAGCTGAATCCCCCCAATGCGGGACCTGATCGCCCCGATGCGGAGGGCCCAAACGACACTGGCTACGGGAGTCAAGATCGTCCCATCAACGGAAGGCTCGACGCCCCCGACTGCAGGAGAACAAAGAGGGAAGAGATTTAATGTTTTTTTCCACCTTCCATCAAAGTGAGGAATGTGTAGGAGTCACTGTGGCGGATGTTTATGTATTTTGTATGTTCCGTTGCTTTTGATTTGTATGACAGACTTGGCAAATGAAATTCCTCGTATGTTGTAAAACATACATGGCTAATATAGTATTGTATTGTATATGGGGGTGCCGCTGATCCAATTATTGATACTAAGTAACATAAACATGCAGCGTACATTGATTACATCGTTATTCATATGAAATATAAGGGTAAATAACCATGGGCTCATGAATCTCAAAAGGAAGTGGTCCAATTCAATTTCCCACTGTGCATAAATTCTGAGAACAGGCCCAAAGACATTGGGTTCCAGTCACACGGGAGGCCTGGTCCCCCAACGCAACCCATTCCCCAACGCAATATTCCACCACTCGCCCGTTCCCCCAACGCAACCCGTTCCTCCTACACAATATTCCACCACTCACCCATAGCCCCTAACTGCGCAGGCGCGGCTCTTTACCTCTCATCCTCTAGCACTCCCTCCTCCAACTCTTCATGTGTGGGAGGGGAGGAGGGGAGGGGGGGTGTGTGACAGGGGAGGGGTATGGGGTGGGAGGGGAAGATGGTGTGTGTGTGTGTGTGGGTGAGGGGGGTCGGAGGGCAGGATGGGGGGGGTGGAGAGGGGGTGTGGGAGGGGAGGAGGGATGTGGGAAGGGGGGGATTGTCGGGGAAGGGAGGTGTGTGGGCAGGATGGGTTGTTGGGGAGGGGGTATGTGGGACGGGGGGTTGTGGGGGGAGGGGTGTGTGTGGGGGGAGCACGATGGGCCGAGGGGTATGTGGGCAGGGGGGTTGTGGGGGGAGGGTGTGTGTGTGTGTGGGTGGGGGTTTGTGGCGGGATGGGTATGAGGGTGGGGTGGTGTGTGGGTGGGGGTGAGGGGTGTGTGCGCAGAGCGGGGTTGTGGGGGGAGGGGAGAGGGCAGAGGGGTGTGTGGGCGGGGGTATTGCAGGGGCGGGAAGTTGTGGGGGGTGAGTGTGGGGGCAGGGTGGTTGTTGGGGGTGTCTGGGCTGGGGAGGGATTGTGTGGGTGGGGTGGGGGGTAAGGGTGTGTGGACTGCAGTCGCCTAAAAAGTTGCCTAAGTGGGAAAAGCTCATAAGACTTTTTAAATCAGTCATAATGGGAATATGTTATATTCTACGTGTTAAACCAAAATCACATATCCATGCCTGGATTACTTAAATAAAAAATAGAAAAACTTAACAATTCAGATTCATCAAAATTCTCTCTCTTCTCACACTGAAACTGCCTCATCTGATAAGTATTTCCAGCGTATTCTGTCTTTATTTCAATTTTCCAGCAGCTGCCATAGTTTAGAGCTCCTACTTTCCTCAAATCCAGAAGTGAAGATGACTCTTTCCCTAAATTTAGTTGCTGTATTACTGTAGGTAAGAAGGGTTGTTATATGCCTAATTATTCCAGTTCCAGTTTAAACAAAAGTTTCTCGTGCATATATAATATAGCTTCTTTTTCTGTATTGATTTTTATTGAACCTTTGGTAGGTTACAGCAGGTAAATGTGGGAAACATAGAAAATAGGTGCAGGAGGAGGCCATTCGGCCCTTTGAGCCAGCACCGCCATTCATTGTGATCATGGCTGATCGTCCGCTATCAATAACCCGTGCCTGCCTTCTCCCCATATCCCTTGACTCCGCTAGCCCCAAGAGCTCTATCCAACTCTCTCTTAAATCCATCCAGTGATTTGGCCTCCACTGCCCTCTGTGGCAGGGAAATCCACAAATTCACAACTCTCTGGGTAACAAGCCTAGTCTTTTCAATCTTTCCTCATATGACAGTCCCGCCATCCCAGGGATCAATCTTGTGAACCTACGCTGCACTGCCTCAATCACAAGGATGTCCTTCCTCAAATTAGGAGACCAAAACTGGACACAATACTCCAGATGTGGTCTCACCAAAGCCCTATACAACTGTAGAAGAAAATGGGATTCTGTGCACCACACAAGGATTCGGAGCTCTTAATGAACCACAAAAGATGTCAGACTCAGGAAAATATCCTCATGACCAAAGCTATGCATCGAAAATGATTAAAAGATTAAAGCTGCTGCTTTTTTTTTACATTTGCATGACTGTCAAAAATATATCGTTTGTAATGACCTGGGCTCCAAAGGTTAACTAATCTATCCATGGATTCTCTCTCCACTCCAACCATCTCTGGTATCTACGATATCACCTACTTTAGTACAATCTGCAATCGTGCCTCCTACATTCTCATCAAATAGTTGATATAAATCATGAGTAGAACTGATCCCTGAGGCATACCTCTAGTCACAGGCCTCCAATCCGAAAACAACCTTCACCATCACTCTCTGCTACCTGCCATGATGCCAATTCTCTGTCCTGTCGGATACCACTCCCATGCAATCTATCCTTCCAGAGCAGCCTACTATGTGGAACCTTATCAAATGGCTTGCTGAAGTCCATATGGACAATGTCTACATTTTGTCCTCATATACCTTTTTGGTTACTTCTTCAAAAATCTCAATCAGATCTTCGAGACAATTTTACGGACACTTGACTCTAGAATTGTTGCATTATAATGTTGAGAACTATATTTTGCACTCTATACCTTTCCCTTCATTCTACCTATTGTACTTGAGTTTGGATTGATTGCATTTAAGTATTCTATGATCAGATTTGTTTGGATAGCATGCAAAACAAAGCTTTTCACTGTACCTTGGTATGCATGTTCGAATACACCTAAACCTAAAAGCAGCAAGGTATTACCTCTGTCTACAATTTGAACATTGACCATCTGCATAATGGAAACCTGATGATTTCCCCTTGACACTCAACAAGGCTACCATGGGGAAACTAGAGGTATGAAAAGGTTAAAAACAAATCAGAACCAGCACCGATGGCCAAGGAAAGGTAAAGCCCACAATGTTTCATTGTGGGCTGTGGAAGAGGTGATAACGAAGGGATACAAAAAGAAAAATTAGCAGGACAGCTAGGGTGCGGGGGGGGGGGGGGGGGGGGGGGGAGAGAGAGAGATAGAGAGAGAGGGAATGCAAGGGTTACTAGATATTTGACAAATCAATATTCATACAGCTGGGTTGTAAGCTGCCCAACTGAAATATGAGGTGCTGTTCCTGCGATTTGTGTGTGGCCACACTCTGACAGCGGAGAAGGCCCAGGCCAGACAGGTTAGTATGGGAATGGGAGTTAAAATTTTGGCAACCTGTTGCAACATTCTAGGAATCATTAGTTTAAAAAAAGATACATGACGTTGGCATTTATTTACGGTGATAAAGACAGGAAATGCAGGAATAAAGTTTTGTGCAAGATAAAGTCCAGTAAAGACCGATTAAAGATAGTCTAAGGGTCTCCAATGAGGTAGATGGTAGGTCAGAACCACTCTCTATTTGGTGATAGGATGGTTCAGTTGCCTGATAACTACTGGGAAGGAACTGTCCCTGAATCTGGAGGTATGCATTTTCACACTTCTGCACCTCTTGCCTGGTGGGATAATCTTCCCTAATGATGGGTAATCATGGCACTATCTTTGTGAGATTTCCAATCTTAGGGACAATACTTAGTTGAAAGCTTCCATCTATATTTTAAACTTATACTGTAAGCATCTCCCTTTGATTTACTTTTGGACATGCATAATAGCTGTTGTGTATTTGGGTGCTTAGAACAGACTTAAATAAGGCTCAGACACGGGAGTAAACTAACAAGCTCCTTTATTCCAGGACGCTACCTTGAGTCTCCCTCGCACATGTGTACTTGCACAAGACATCTACTAATTATATATGCTAATTATATCACATACCTAACACTCCTCCCCCTTCAACTTGGATGCAGGTAACACCATTTCCATTACATATCTAACACTCCTCCCCATTTAACTCGGAGGCAGGTAACACCATTTCTATTACATACACCACACTCCTCCCCTTTTAACTCAATTTCACCTGCACGGTATATACTCTTTACCTACATATCATTGATTAATACAATGTTGCACAATGGTATTATTACTTAAACCAAATACATTACCCCTTGCTTTATGTGTTATCATTTTCTAGTTTTGCTTGAAAATCTATTTGCTTTGTTTTCCTCTTTGTAGGTGGGATCTGACTCATGGCTGCAAGTTTTCGTTTTCTAGCAGCTTCCTCTGTTGTTCAATTTCCATTCTCTGCTTATTTATCTGCTCTTGTTGTTCGATGAGATTCTGCATAACCATTTGTCCATTGCTCAGTGAAGGAGACTCCATTCTGGACCATAGTGAAGTGTTCTAATAGCAATCGGTCCTGCATACTTTTGTCTTGACCGACCCTTTAGACTTTTCTATTAGAAGCTTTCTACTCATTGTCACACATTTATTTAACCTTTCTTTGTATCGTTTAAGCCTTTTCTGTTGTTCATCTATTTGCCTTCTTAAGTCACCTTTCTGGTTCTTCATCAGGAAGTAGGATCTATATTGTCTCTGCAATACAACACTGGCTTTGATTTGTGCTGTGTTTAGTTTTCTTGCTTCATAAGCAAGGTAGTGAGACTGCACTACAATAGTTGTATAATTCAGTTTGAGGAAGTCTTTCCTATATCGTTTAAGCCTTTTGTATCATTTCAGCCTTTCTGTTGTGCCTCTATTTGTCTTCTTAAGTCTTTCCTATACCAACTCATATGTACTGACTGCACTTTTATAGTAGCTGAATGGTAATAGTTGCATCCCTCATCGACTGATATTGCACAAACTGGGAATGTCCTATTTTGCCTGCTTTGTACCATCTCTGGATCGAAATGACTGCTTGTCGCATTGCTCTGTAGCGTACTCTTGATCGGTAACCACGGTATGCAGCTTGCAGAGTGACTACAGCCACCTTTTGCACCAAGAACTGTTTTCTTGTAATGCACATCATCATGAATGACTTAATATGGCGTGCTGCCTTGATTTTCTCAACCAATACTCTGGCTTTAATCCCGCGTCATAAGGCCTGAATACAAACCACTGCTTTTCTCAAACTGGAATGTCCTATTTTGCCTGCTTTGTATCATCTCTGGATCGAAATGACTGCTTGTCGCATTGCTCTGTAGCGTACTCTTGATCGGTAACCACGGTATGCAGCTTGCAGAGTGACTACAGCCGCCTTTTGCACCAAGAACTGTTTTCTTGTAATGCACATCATCATGAATGACTTAATATGGCGTGCTGCCTTGATTTTCTCAACCAATACTCTGGCTTTAATCCCGCGTCATAAGGCCTGAATACAAACCACTGCTTTTCTCAAACTGTTACAATGACTCACTTGGACATTTCTTATCTGGCAAGCTCTGTATCGTTGCTGTACCGCAATGGCAGACCAGCGTAGTTTCTTGAAATACTGATGCTGTTTATGCATCTGATAATAAGTCTGTATGACCTTGGCAGATCTGTGCATGCACTGCAATTGCTTTCGAACAAGCATTCCTCAGTAGGCAGCCTGAAGCAGCACAATGCTGCTGCGTATCTTCATGTAAGTTTTGCGATCACTTTCCATTTGAAGGTGTGCCTGTAATGGGTTTGTACTATTATAGCTGCCAATCTAATTGCCTTGTATTGATGGTATACTCTGTGCATTCTAAATGCTGCTTGTATTACCATTGCTTGCCTTCTGTTTGTTCCAGATCGCCCTCCGTACCTTCATACCCTTGAATGCAGCTTGAATAGTTAGGGTTGCCCTCTGGATGGCAATTTCCCTTTGTCTTTGACTTTTTTCCTTTTGGCCTTCGTCACTCAGCACTCGACTTTTGTCACTTTGCCCTTGACCTTTGTCCCTTTGCACTTGACTTTTGTCCTATGAGGGACTCCCTGCCCTCTTTAGTTCAGACTCCTTGCCTCTGGATGCCCTTGGAGGTCTTGGCGAGAAACGAGCCATTAATGCCTCCTTACACTCGTCGTACGTTTTATCCGTGGGCTTTGCTGGCCGCAGTAACGTATGTAAGGTGTGATAACCCTCTCTTCCTAAGCATAATATGAACCATGCTCTTTTCTTCTCCTCTGCAGTGATATCATTGGAAATGAACGAAGCCTCCAAGACTTCAGTCCATTTCTCAAAATTACACCCAGAATCTAACTGGGGCAACTTTTCTACCATTTGAAAAGCCATGCTACCTATTGCTATTCCGGTGCCCTATATTCTGTTCTCTCACTGTATTTTCTTCCATGGACTTAATCCTTTTTCATTCCAAGAGATTATCCAGCTCACTGACTATTACTAATTCTTATAATAATAGATTTTACTTCGGAGTCACGTGAGTGACTACGTGAAGACCCCGCCTGCACGAATGCACGACATATCGTCGAACGCATTGCGGAAGCGACACTCGGGAGGAGCATCGCTCCTCCAGTGTAAGTTTAAAAAACTTGAGGTAAGTCTTACCATACTGGTGAGCGTGGCGACTGCGCGTGTTTTGTGTTTCAGGAAACACCATGGAGTCGCGCAAGTCCAGGAGAGGAGCGGCAAAAACAGCTGCTATGGAAAGCAGCCAGCAGCGTGCCGTTTCTCCAGAGCTGCAGGTGCTACCAGCAGTTCCCGACTTCCCGCCGTGGCCCGGCGGCAAAGCCACCCGGAAATCGGACAGGGCCGTTGACTCAGCTGGGTCCGGACCTGAAGACACCCCGTTCGCGGATAGCGACGGTGGGCGTCTTTCCCGCTTGGAGCGGATGGTGGAGCAGTTGCTCCAGCGTGACCTGCTTATGCAGGGGCAGAGTCACAGTGGGTCTCTTCGCAGACCCACGGCAGCATCCTTACAAGGACTGCCAAATGTCTCACCCTCTTCGTAGGGGAGCATTAGGGGTCAGAGCTGGGCTGACCCTGAAGAAGGGGCAATGGCTGAACAGTCATCTGTGTCAGGGGTGCCAGAAGAACTACTGGGCATGGCAAACAAACATGCTATGCCAACACAGAAAGGACTGCCCATACATCCAAAGTTGGCAGCCAGCATAAATTACATGGCTACAAACCAGCTGCAGGAGCAAACCATTAACTCCACGGCTGAGAAATACCTTGCTCCAGAGAATTGCAATTCTCTTAATGTTCCAGCAGTCAACAACCCCATCTGGGGCAACATGAGCCCATCTATAAGAAGCCAGGAGGTGAAGCTACAGAGGATCCTCAAACTACTGGCTGCAGGGATCACAGCAGTGACCAGAACAGCTGATGGGGTGGAGTTGCCAGAAGAGCTACAAGATGCTCTAGTATTACTGTGTAATACTCAGTTTGAAATCAACAACTATAGGAAGAGCATCATTAAACCAGCACTTAATCCCAAATTTGCGGGATTATGCAGGACTAGTAGTGCTCAGCCGCCAAATGTGCTGTTTGGGGACAACCTTTCGAAGCAGGGGAAAGAATTAGATGAAGAGGCCAAGGCCATAGGCCTGATTTAAGGTGCCAAACACCTCTAAATCTCACTATCAGCAGCGGCAGCACCCCTTACACAACCACCAGACATCGATACAATGAAAAACACCTGGTGGTGAAAGCTCGAGGGCCGGTCCACCTGCACAGCGGTCTTTTTTAGGCCATGGCCCAGCCGGCCTTCTTGGAAAATGTGCCACACCCACAATGAAGCAACACATAAACATCAGAAGAAACAAGGGCAGAGACAACACACACAACACCGGTGGTAACCATGGAGGTAGGTGGGTCTGGTTGTCTCAAAAACATTGCATGTTTAGGTGCATCAAAAAATTGGTGGACGTTTTGCACTTGTTTCATCACGTGTGGAGCACTTTTACATCTGATACTTACATACTCGGAAGTATTCAGGGTTACAAACTTGAATTGTGAACGAACTCTCCATCCCAGTTCAGCATATGCCTAGCCGGAAGTTCATACTTTCACAAAAAGAGAGAACAACAGGCCATGCTGAACTGTTGAGATTAATCAATAAAGGGGTAATTGAGAAGACAATCAGGGAATCTCAAGAGTTCGTATCTAATATATTTACAAAAAACAAAAAAGATGGCGGTTGCCGCATCATTATAGATTTGACCGAACGAAATAATTACATTCAGTATACCCATTTCAAAATGGACACGTTTGTCACAGCCACACAGTTGATTTCTGATAGGTACTACATGGCTTGCATCGATCTTAAAGATGCGTACTATTCAGTACCTATACACAAGGATCATCGTAAATACCTGAAATTTGTCTGGATGGGACAGCTATGGCAGTATAAGGCCTTACCCAATGGGTTATCATCAGCACCACGGCTGTTTACTAAATTATTAAAACCAGCTTTAGCATACTTAAGGGAACATAACCATATCGTCATGGCTTACCTTGATGATATTCTCATTGTAGGTGAGAATTTGGAAATGGCTACATTGGCAGTATCAGCCACAAAACATATTTTTCAAAAGCTGGGATTTATCATACATCCAGATAAATCAAAATTGGAACCCTCCACTATAATGGATTATTTGGGCTTCACTATTGGCTCAGTTCGAATGTCTATCACCTTGCCACTACACAAAGTAACAGACTTGGTGATAGCATGCAAAAGCCTCACTGGCATCAGGGAACCATCTATTCGGCAAGTAGCCAGAGTGATTGGGAAATTAGTGGCTGCGTTCCCAGCAGCACGATTTGGACCTCTCCATTATCAAAATCTGCAAAGAGCAAAAATTGCAGCTCTCAAAAATCATGCAGGCCATTTCAATAGGCCTATGGAACTACCAGAGAAAGCAAAATCAGAATTAAAATGGTGGATAGAAAATGCTCAGCATTGTTCTAACCCCATCACTATCATGAACCCCTCGGTTACATTACAAACTGATGCCAGTGCTAAAGGTTGGGGAGCAACTAATACCATCACAAGTTGTGGTGGCAGATGGAGTACACAAGAATTAACCCTGTTTAAAGCAGTAGGGATTAATTATTTAGAAATGCTGGGAGCTTTTTATGGACTGAGAGCCTACTGCTCTGATATGCACCAGTTGCATGTACGGTTACAAATTGATAATACCACAGAGGTGGCCTATGTTAATCATATGGGAGGAATAAAGTCGATATCATGTGATGAATTGGCTAATAATATCTGGCACTGGTGTCTGGAAAGAGAGATTTGGATTTCAGCCACTTACCTCCCAGGTAAGCTAAATACCGTGGCAGACACCAGATCACATAAATTCAAAGACAACATTGAATGGATGTTGGATCGGAAAGTGTTTACAGATATTATAGAACGGTATGGGACACCAGATATCGACCTTTTTGCATCCAGACTTAATCACCAACTTCCAACATATGTTGCTTGGGAACCAGACCCAGGGGCAGCAACGATGGACGCTTACTCGCTGTATTGGGGGGATTTGTTTTGCTATGTATTTCCCCCCTTCTGCCTCATCAGTCGGGTCTTACAAAAAATTAAACAAGACTCCGCAACGGGTATTTTGGTTGTACCCGACTGGCCTACCCAACCATGGTTCCCAGCAGTACAAAAGATGGCCTCAGAACCCTGCATCCGGATCAACAAACGGCCGAGTTTGTTGGTAAGTCATCCGTGCCATGACCGCATGCATGAACTTGTTGATTTGCAGATTCTGAACAGGCCATTCCTGGGATACGGACTCTCCGATAGGACGATCAATGCCATCTCAGCGTCGTGCAGGGAGTCCACGAGGAAACAGTACCTGACATATGTTAGAAAATGGGAAGTGTTCCTCACCAGGACGAACACTACATATGACTCAGCCACCATCACTGAAGTACTGGAGTTTCTGGCCACCCTTCATTTCGATGAAGGATTGAGTTACAGTGCCATTAATTGTGCAAGAAGTGCCCTTTCTAATTATCTGGGCAGAGGGAGTGATCACTTGGCTATAGGATCACACCCACTAGTATCTAAACTTATGAGGGGTATATTTAATTCTAATCCCTCCAGGCCCAGATACACCCATACATGGGATATAGGCATAGTATTAACTATGTTACGAGGATGGACACCCATATCGGGGCTCACGCTGGATAAACTAACATACAGATGGTAATGATAAAGGCACAGCACAACGGGTCCAGTCCTCACACAAGCTAAATACGGACGCCATGTATATCACAAGTGGCAAGATAACTTTTCTAATACAGGGGTTACTCAAACAAGACCGACCTGGGTCCACTGGCCAAAAATTAGAGTTTCTGGCCTATCCTGCAGATAGTCGGCTCTGCATTGTGACACATATTTTACAATACATAGAAGTCACCAAGACTCTAAGGGGCACGGAGAGAGCTTTACTCATAAGCCATAAACGCCCTCACCATAAGGTCACAGCGCAAACCATATCCAGATGGTTAAGGGTGGGTTTAGATGCAGCAGGGGTGGATACTAATGTTTTCAAATCTCACTCCACCAGGGCGGCATCTACATCGGTGGCTAGGATGATGGAAGTTCCTTTGGACCACATCCTTGCCACAGCGGGTTGGAGCAATGAACAAACTTTTCAACAAATACCTTTTCTTTGTTTTTCAGCATGGTGTCATGACTGAATTACGTTCATCCTCTTTTTTCCTAGCAAGGCAGGGTGTAAGCATGGACTCGTTCCAGGGCATGAAATCACAGAGCTTTGAAATCTTCACGTAGTCACTCACGTGACTCCGAAGTAAAATAGTAAGATTGAATGAGAACTTACCAGTTTGAAGTTTGATCTTTATTTTATGAGGAGTTACGATGAGGGATTACATGCCCTCCGCTCCCAAAACCCTCTATTATAAAGATCAACTGGTATGGAGGTTCTCTCTTATCTTACTATATTAGTCACTCTGGTATCTGTGATTTCACACTACTGCTTTGAAGAATGTCGCGCATGCGTGCAGGCGGGGTCTTCACGTAATCCCTCATCGTAACTCCTCATAAAATAAATATCAAACTTCAAACTGGTAAGTTCTCATTTAATCTTACTATTTATACTATTAACCAACATTTCATGTTAATAGCCAACTAGAACATTTTAAACATATTACTTCAATGCACACAGATTTACTATTCACAACAGTGACCAATGCATTACATCCAAACAGTCCTGCTTTTACTGTGAAGAATTAGTGAACAATGCATTACATTCAAAGAGGGCTATTATTGTGAAGGATTTCACCGCTCCTGCTTGTCGGCCTGTGGACTCTGGAGCATTCTCGACCTCTCGGGCTGTCCCCACCGGTACTTTTGCTCCTCATCGGACCTCAGCTGCTGCTTTCACTGGCTCCCCCGGTCCTCACCGTTACTTCAAACTCCGCCGGCCACTCCGGACCTCCGATGCTGCTACTGGCTCAGCCGTTGCTGTTGCCTCCGCTGGCTCGCTACCAAGTCAACTCCCGCTGCTCCGCATACTTGCCTGCTCGCTGGCTCCACAGCCCTCCCGGCTGCTACTGGACCCACTGCTCGGCTCGTCGCTGGCTCCCGTGGACACCCTGCGGAAGGCGAGTTGCTGTTAGTTTTTGCTGCTGGTCCCCGCTGCTCCAAGCGTCGGGACTGTGCCCCGCCGTCGGGGGCTGGCTACGCCCTGTGTCCCGCTTCTCTAGTGCGGCCTTCCTCTCTCGTGGTCGGCTTTCTCCACTCTCGGCCATCTTCCGCGACCGGCTTTCTCCACTCTCGGCCGTCTCCCGCGACCGGGCTTTCTCAGCTTTCTTCCCCGACCGGGTTGACTCTGCTCCGGACCGGGCTGAAGAGCTTGAGTGCTGTGTCCTGCTTCTATCGTGCGAACCCACTCTTCGCTCGGGGCCGGACTTCCTTTCACATCCGGGCTTTCCCCGCTCTCGGCCGTCCCTTGCGAACGGGCTTTCTCGGCTTCTCTCGTGGGCCTAGTCTACTTTTCCGCTCACGGTCGGGCTGGCTCTGCTCCCGACCGGGCTTTCTCCCCCCACCGGGCTGACTGTTCCCGGCCGGGCTGAAGACTCAGCTTCTGTCGGTGGCTTCTCTGGACCTGTCCGTGGCCTACATAACCATATAACCATATAACAATTACAGCACGGAAACAGGCCCTCTCGGCCCTTTCAGTCCGTGCCGACCATTTGTTTTCCCCTAGTCCCATCTACCTGCACTCAGACCATACCCCTCCATTCCCTTCACGTCCATATACCTATCCACTTTACTTTTAAATGTTAAAATCGATCCTGCCTCCACCACTTCTGCTGGAAGCTCATTTCACACAGCCACCACCCTCTGAGTAAAGAAGTTCCCCCTCACGTTACCCCTAAACTTCTGTCCCTTAATTCTCATGTCATGCCCTCATTTGAATCTTCCCTACCCTCAATGGGAAAAAACGTACACGTCAACTCTGTCTATCCCTTTCATCATTTTAAAGACCTCAATCAAGTCCCCCCTTAACCTTCTGCACTCCAAAGAATAAAGACCTAACTTGTTCAAACCTTTCTCTGTAACATAGTTGCTGGAAACCCTGGCAACATTCTAGTAAATCTCCTCTGTACTCTCTCTATTTTGTTGACATCCTTCCTATAATTAGGGGACCAAAATTGTACACCATACTCCAGAATTGGTCTTACCAATGCCTTGTACAATTTTAACATTACTTCCCTACTCCTATATTCAATGCTCTGATTTATAAAGGCCAGCACACCAAAGGCTTTCTTTACCACCCTATCTACATGCGATTCCACCTTCAGGGAACTATGCACAGTTATTCCTAGATCCCTCTGTTCTACAGCATTCCCCAATTCCCTACCATTTACCATGTACATGGTACGAAGCCCTCATCCGACGTCTGTGGCTGCTGCTTGGGCCTGGCTGTGGGCTGCACAGCCCTGGAACATGTTCCAGGTAAGTTGTCACCGTCGCTCCTAGCTTCCAGCTGCGCTCGGTTACCCTTACTGTCCTGCTTGTCTTCCCTGCGCTCTTCCGTGAGCTATTGCTTCCCGTTCTGACCTTTTTTTTCTTTTTGGTGCCAATTCAAAATCATTTGGTGCCAAATTTTTTTTTTTGCTTGGTGCTGTTCCACTTTGTTTCCAAATACTACCTCTACTTTTAACTTGTTTTCATTTTTCTTGGCTGTCCTTGTTCTTATCTTCTTTGTTCTTTTATCCTCGTCGCCAATTGTTGTGTATTTGGGTGCTTAAAACAGACTTAAATAAGGCTCGGACACAGGAGTAAACTAACAAACTTCTTTATTCCAGGACGTCACCTTGAGTCTCCCTCGCACATGCGTACTTGCACAAGACATCACATCTACTAATTATATATGCTAATTATATCACATACCTAACAACAGCATTCTATTTTTCTACTTTGTGACTTACAAATATCACTTGCTTCTGTTATTTAGCACCTACAGCCCATATTACACGTAATCACCTTATTTTTCTTAATATCATCAGTAAGAGCTTTTTGTGTTATTCAGTTAATAGTGTATTCTAAGCATGGCAAAGCAGGCACGCAGCTAACAATAGGTACACAAATTCAGTGTAAAATATTGGAATTTAGCATCAAGCGTAAATGAAAAAAATTGTACAAGGTAATAAAAGCTTGATAACGTGTAGACATGGAGGATACAAATTATCCAGCTCATTTTTCAAAGTGTACATTTACCCTCAAGGAAAGATTATCCAGCTAATTATCCAGTAATGAAAATTACACATGAACGGACTGTTAATAGATTCATATGTCTTATAAGTCATAATTAGATTTCCTTGAGGTTGTTTTCTACAAAGTAATTTAAATTTTAGGTATTACACTGTCGAGAAATTTTCTAAACTATAGTAAATACAAATATTTAAGAATCAATTCAGTGTGTTTCGTGCTGAATTATTTGTACAAGTGATCTGTGTTGAGATCAGAGCCATTTCTAATTTAAATTAATGACCTAGATGCAGAAACAAAATGCAAATTTGTTAAAATCACAGATGAATCTAAACTAAACAGCACAATGGAGTTTAAATAGATATGTCAGAAATAATTAATGCAATGAACAATAGGGGATTATTGCGGATTGCGCAGTGTCACAGGACTAAGTCAAATGGAAACATTTTAGAAAGGTACAGTGATAATCATGGGTGATTTTAACCTATACATAAAACGAAAAATCAGATGGACATAGATGACCTGGATTAGGGTTTGATGATGTGTCCCTTTGAAATAATTTCTTGGAATAATATATTCTGGAGTCCAAGAGCAGGCTATAGTGGAAATGCTATTGTGCAATGAAATAGGATTAATTAATGTAAAGTTTGCTGGGCTAATTCTAGGAATAGGCAGGATGTCTCCTGAAGAGCATTGAACACAATTTTATCCACCGGAATTTAAAAGAGTGAAAGGGCACGACCAAAACAGACTTGTCCAACTGGATAGTGAAATAATGTTAGTCTTCAGAGAAAATCTATGAATCTATAAATGTCACATTTTTAAGGGCAGAATGAATTGGAGAATATTTTGTTCTGTACTACTATGTAAATATGTCTCATTTAAACATACACCTAAATTTTAACTAAATTGGGATCATTCAGATTTTAATTGTTTTTTGACCAAAACCAGGCTAATTTTAAATTATTATCATTTTCAGGTTACATCTGAGAAACATATGTCATTTTAGACTGGTGTAACAAGGTATAACACCTGTTGCGAGCTGTAAATGATCCATTTGAATTAGATTGAAGAAAGTTATTTTCTATCACTAGTGTTAAATTCACTTGATGGAACTGCTGTACACTGTCATGTGATCCCAAGATTTGGTTCCACAGAATACATTGTACAGTTTATACCATATTGCACATGTAACGCGAGACTGAGAGGAATTTCTATCCCCGTCAATTAAGGAAATCAGAAAAGTTAAAAGTCAAGCAGTTCTGCTAGTCAGGTTACATGGACTTCCTTTGGTGTTTTCCTTTTACATAGAAACATAGAAACATAGAAATTAGGTGCAGGAGTAGGCCATTCAGCCCTTCGAGCCTGCACCGCCATTCAATATGATCATGGCTGATCATCCAACTCAGTATCCCGTACCTGCCTTCTCTCCATACCCTCTGATCCCCTTAGCCACAAGGGCCACATCCAACTCACTCTTAAATATAGCCAATGAACTGGCCTCAACTGAATGGAGTGATGCAATTGTATGATCAATTAAATAGTCTGAGTATTTTAAAAGAGTCACATGGTTGTACAAGGTAGAAACAGGTCCTTTGGCCCACCTTGTCCATGTGAACAAGTTGGCATATTGGGGTAGTTTCATTTGCCTGCATTTGGTCCATTGCTCTTGAAACCTTTTCTATCCATATATCTGTCCAAATGTTTTTTTAAAAGTCATAATTGTATCCACTACGATAGAATACTCTGGCAGCTAATTCCAGAAGCGGACTATCCTCTGAGTGAAAAAGATGCCCCTTATGTCCCTGTTAAATTTCTCCCTCTAGCCCTCTAGCTCTTTAGAATCCTTTACCATCAGTCTGTTCATTTTAACTCAATAAAGTTGTCACTCAGCCTCCTCCACCCCAAAGAAAAAGATTCTAGCCTATCTAACCTCTCCCGCAACACAGTTAACTACCTGATGAATCTCATCTGCACCCTAAATGACCTTGTTGTAAACCTAGAGGTAGAAAAGGTTGTAAACTTAGATATGTTTCCTCACTGTCTATCATGCCGTGTATTTTGGTATCATCTGCAGATTGTCTGACAACGTTAAATACATTGTCATCCAAATCATTAATCTATATAACAAATAGCAGTGGACCCGTGGCATTCCACTGGTCACTGGTTTCCAATCAGAAAAACAACCCTGCACAACTACCCCTGGCTCCTTTTTCCAGCCTTCTAGCATGTCATCCTACTGGGCAACCAGAACTGCACTTAGTACTTCATGTGTGGTCTCACCAATGACTTGTATAGCTGCATCATGATATGCCAACCTTTGCACTTAATATCCTTCTTAATGAAGACAAGTGTCCCAAATGCCCCGTTTACCATTTTTTTTTTCCATTTCCTGATCCCCCTACTACAATCCATCTGAAGAGGGGTCCCAACCCGAAACGTCACCTGTGGATTTTCTCCAGAGTAAAATTCCACTTGACATTCCCTGACCCACCTTACCATCTCTAGATGTTGTTGTAAACTTAGATGTGCTTCCTCACTGTCTATTAAACAGGGAAGGCGGCTCAACCGTGGCTAACAAGGGAAATTCGGGATAATGTTAAATCCAAGGGGCATATAAATGGGCCAGAGGAAGCAGCAAAACCGGAGGACTGGGAGAAATTTAGAATTCAACAGAGGAGGACAAAGGGGTTAATTAAGAGGGGGAAAATAGAGCATGAAAGAACGCTCAAAAAAGCTTCTTCAGATATGTGAAGAAGAAAATATTAGTGAAGACAAATGCAGGTCCCTCACTGTCAGAAACAGGTGAGTTAATATTGGGGAACACAGATATTTGAAGAGGATATAATTAGTGAAGACAAATGTAGGTTCATCACAGTCAGAAACAGACGAGTTAATATTCACTAAGGAAGACACAAACAATCTCCCAGAAACTCAGGGACCGAGGTTCCAGCATCACACTGGAGGAGCTCAAGGACATTCACATTAGTCATGAAATGGCATTGGGTAAACGGTTGGGACTGAAGGCAGATAAAACCCCAGAGCATGATAGTCTTCATCCCTGATTACTCACGGAGGTGGCCCTAGCAATTGTGGATGCATTGGTGATCATTTTCCAATGTTCTATAGACTCTGGATCAGTTCCTGTGGACTGGAGGGTAGACAATGTAACCCCACTTTTTAAGAAAGGAGGGAAAGGGAAAAACAAGAATTATAGATGACCAATCTGAAGAAGAGTCTCAACTGGAAACGATATCCATTCCTTCTCTCCAGAAATACTGCCTGTCCTGCTGAGTTACTCCAGCTTTTTCTGTCTATCTTTGAATTATAGACCAGTTAGCCTAGCATCGATAGTGGAGAAGATGCTTGAGTTGATCATACTGGGATGAACTACAACAATTGTTCATCCCAGTATGGCAAAACAAAATTAATCAGGGAAGGTGGCGCATCCGTGGATAACGAGGGAAATCAGGGATAGTATCAAAGAAAAAGATGAAGCGTACAAATTAGCCAGAAAAAGCAGCCTACCAGGGGACTGGGAGAAATTCAGAGACCAACAGAAGAGGACAAAGGGCTTAATTAGAAAAGGGAAAATGGAGTATGAAAGAAAACTGGCAGGAAACATAAAAACTGACTGCAAAAGTTTTTATCGATATGTGAAGCGCAAAAGATTAGTTAAAACAAATGTAGGTCCCTTGCAGTCAGAAACGGGTGAATTGATCATGGGGAACAAGGACATGGCAGACCAATTGAATAACTACTTTGGTTCTGTCTTCACTAAGGAAGACATAAATAATTTGCCGGAAATAGCAGGGGATCGGGGGTCAAATGAGATGGAGGAAATGAGTGAAATCCAGGTTAGCCGGAAAGTGGTGTTGGGTAAATTGAATGGATTAAAGGCCGATAAATCCCCAGGGCCAGATAGGCTGCAACCCAGGGTACTTAAGGAAGTAGCCCCAGAAATAGCAGATGCCTTAGTGATAATTTTTCAAAACTCTTTAGATTCTGGAGTAGTTCCTGAGGATTGGAGGGTAGCTAATGTAACCCCACTTTTTAAAAAGGGAGAGAGAGAGAAAACGGGGAATTACAGACCAGTTAGTCTAACATCGGTAGTGGGGAAACCGCTAGAGTCAATTATTAAAATGGGATAGCAGCGCATTTGGAAAGTGGTGAAATCATTGGACAAAGTCAGCATGGATTTACGAAGGGTAAATCATGTCTGACGAATCTTATTGAATTTTTTGAGGATGTAACTAGTAGAGTGGATAAGGGAGAAGCAGTGGATGTGTTGTATCTGGACTTTCAGAAGGCTTTCGACAAGGTCCCACACAAGAGATTGGTATACAAACTTAAAGCACACGGTATTGGTGGTTCAGTATTGATGTGGATAGAGAACTGGCTGGCAGACAGGAAGCAAAGAGTAGGAGTGAACGGGTCCTTTTCAGGATTGCAGACAGTGACTAGTGGGGTGCCGCAAGGCTCAGTCCTGGGACCCCAGCTATTTACAATTTACATTAATGATTTGGACGAGGGAATTAAATGCAACATCTCGAAGTTTGCGGATGACACGAAGCTGGGGGGCAGTGATAGCTGTGAGGAGGATGCTAGGAGGCTGCAGGATGACTTGGATAGACTGGGTGAGTGGGCAAATGCATGGCAGGTGCAGTATAATGTGGATAAATGTGAAGTTATCCACTTTGGTGGCAAAAACAGGAAAGTAGACTATTATTTGAATGGTGACCGATTAGGAAAAGGGGAGATGCAGTGAGACCTGGGTGTCATGGTACACCAGTCATTGAAAGTAGGCATGCAGGTGCAGCAGGCTGTGAAGAAAGCGAATGGTATGTTGGCATTCATAGCAAAAGGATTTGAGTACAAGAGCAGGGAGGTTCTACTGCAGTTGTACAGGGTCTTGGTGAGGCAACACCTGGAGTATTGCGTACAGTTTTGGTCTCCTAATCCGAGGAAAGACATTCTTGCCATAGAGGGAGTACAGAGAAGGTTCACCAGACTGATTCCTGGGATGGCACGACTTCCATATGAAGAAAGACTGGATAGACTTGGCTTGTACTCGCTGGAATTTAGAAGATTGAGGGGTGATCTCATAGAGACTTACAGAATTCTTAAGGGGTTGGACAGGCTAGATGCAGGAAGATTGTTCCCGATGTTGGGGAAGTCCAGGACAAGGGATCACAGTTTAAGGATAAGGGGGAAGTCTTTTAGGACCGAGATGAGAAAATCATTTTTCACAGAGAGTGGTGAATCTGTGGAATTCTCTGCCACAGAAGGTAGTTGAGGCCAGTTCGTTGGCCATATTTAAGAGGGGGTTGGATGTGGCCCTTGTGGCTTAAGGGATCAGGGGGTATGGTGGAAAAGGCAGGTACAGGATACTGAGTTGGATGATCAGCCATGATCATATTGAATGGCGGTGCAGGCTCGAAGGGCCGAATGGCCTGCTCCTGCACCTAATTTCTATGTTCTATGTTTCTATTAAAGATGTAATAGTAGCGCATTTGGAAAGCAGTGACAGGATCGGTCAAGGTCAGCATGGATTTATGAAGGGGAATTCATGCTTGACTAATCTTCTGGAATGTTTTGAGGATGTAACAAGTAGAATGGATAAGGGAGAGCCAGTGCATCTGGACTTTCAAAAAGCCTTGGACAAGACTTTCAAAAAGCCTTGGACAAGGACCCACACAATAGATTAGTGTCCAAAATTAGAGCACATTGTATTGGGGGTAGGGTATTGACATCGACTGGTTGGCAGACAGGAAGCAAAGGAATTAATGGGTCCTTTTCAGAATGACAGGCAGTGACAAGTGGGGTGCTGCAGGGACCCCAGTTATTTACAATATATATTAATGATTTAGACGAAGGAATTAAATGTAATATCTCCAAGTTTGCGGTTGACACAAAGCGGGGTGGCAGTGTGAGCTGCGAGGAGGATACTATCAGGCTGCAGGAAGACTTCGATAGGTTGGGTGAGTGGGCAGATGCATGGCAGATGCAGGATAGTGTGGATAAATGTCAGGTTATCCACTTTCGTGGCACTTTGGTGGCAAGAACAAGAAGGCAGATTATTATCTAAATGATGTCAGATTAGGAAAAGGGGATGTACAACGAGACCTAGGTGTCCTTGTACATCAGTCATTGAAAGTAAACATGCAGATACAGCTGGCAATGAAAAAAGCTAATGACATGTTGGCCTTCATTGCGAGTGGATTTGAGTATAGGAGCAAGGAGGTCCTACGCAGTTGGACAGGGCTCTGGGGAGACTGCACCTGGAGTAATGTGTGCAGTTTTGGTCTCCTAATTTGAGGAAGGACTTTCTTGCTATTGAGGGAGTGCAACGTAGGTTCACCCGGTTAATTTCCAGGATGGTGGGACTGACATATGATGAAAGAATGGATCGACTGGGCTTATATTCACTAGAATTTAGAAGGATGAAAGGGAATCTTATAGAAACATATAAGATTATTAAGGGATTGGACAGGCTAGATGCAGGAAATATGTTCCCATGTTGGGGGAATCCAAAAACAGGGGCCACAGTTTAAGAATAAGGGGTAGGCCATTTAGGACTGAGATGAGGAAAAACTTTTTCACACAGCGAGTTGTGAATCTGTGGAATTTTCAGCCACAGAATGCAGTGGAAAGCCAATGCACAGGATTATATTCGAGAGAGAGTAATCTGTCCCACTTAGGCGATTTTCCAGGCGACTGCCGGCGACTGTCACCGAGTGGAATACATACACACACATCGCGTCCTTCACCAAACCGTTATGTAGGCGGTGGACAGGGCACACAAGGGGAGCGTTGTTTGAGTGAAATTCACATGGTGCAAAGCCAAGGTGATACAGACACATACCGCGATGAACAGGAAGGCTGGCGCTGTAATTAAGATAGCTAAAGCACAGTGTACGGTAAGTCCTTTAAAAGACAGGGTGAGAAAGGAGGGAGAAGTAGTGGAGACAACTTTAAAGAAGCCAGACAACTTTTAAGAAGCCAGAAATACACGGCTGTGAAGCTGGACGGACAGTTAACATTACCGGTCGGTTATCCTTGGTTCTGAAAACTACTGCTTATGTTTTTTTTCCCAATGAGCCAATTAAATTCACCGATCAGCAGCGGCTACAACCTACGAGAATCTTCAACCTCCTGGCACCCCACTAGGACCTCCTGGCGACCCACCTACGGCACGAGAATTATTGCTACTCTCCATGGCGGCTTCATTCTAGTCGCCGCTAATTTTTCAATATGTTGAAAAATTTGTGGCGATCATAATGAGACCGTGACTAGTTTCCAGATTGCGGGAACTCCTCACAACCATGAAGGCAACTGCATGTTTGCTTTCAATGACTCCCCGGCAACCACCCGCGAACATCTGGCGGCCATGTGGCCTAAGTGGGACAGGCCCATATCTAATGGGCCTAAGTAGGACAGGCCCATTAGATATAGCTCTTAGGGCAAATGGAATCAAGGGATGTGGGGAGAAAGCAGGAACAGGGTACTGATTCTGGATGATCAGGCATGATCATATTGAATGGCAGTGCTGGCTCGAAGGGCTGAATAGCCTACTCCTGCACTAATTTTCTATGTTTCTATTATGCCGTGTATTTTGTCAGATCTGCAATTTGCAGATTGTCTGACAATGTTAAATACATTGCCATCCAAATCATTAATGCATATAACGCATAGTAGTGAACGTGCAGCATTCCACTGGTCACAGACTTCCAATTAGAAAAACAACCCTGCACAACAACCCCAGACTCCTTTTTCCAGACTAATGTCGAATTCAATTGGCCAACTCACCTTGGATTCCATGTGATCTAACCATTAAAATTAGCCTACCATGTTCAACCGTTTCAAGCGCCTTGCTAAAGTCCATGTAGGCAATGTCCACTCCCCTGCCCCCACCAAACCTCTTGGTGACTGCTTCTAACCTCTCTATTAGATTTGTGAGACACCCAAATAACTAACAGATTTTGACTCTGAATAATTTACTCCCCTGATCTATTTCTCAGTAGATACCAATTAATTGTTATGGGCCTGTCCCACTTCGGCGACTTTTTAGGCCACATGGTCACCACACGATTTTGTGTGTGTGTGTGTGTGTGTGTGTGTGTGTGTGTGTGTGTGTGTGTGTGTGTGTGTGTGTGTGTGTGTGTGTGTGTGTGTGTGTGTGTGTGTGTGTGTGTGTGTGTGTGTGTGTGTGTGTGTGTGTGTGTGTGTGTGTGTGTGTGTGTGTGTGTGTGTGTGTGTGTGTGTGTGTGTGTGTGTGTGTGTGGCCAGATTTTCAGGTGACTGCTGGCAACTTGAAAGTCGCTGGCAGTCGCCTGAAAAATCACCTAAGTGAGACAGGCCCATTAATTTCCTTTTAAAAAAGGAAGACACGTAATGCGTTATCTTTTCAATTCTGAAATGCTTCTCAAGAGTCAAGAATGTTTGTCTTATGCACCCTGAAGGGAATAATTAAATTCTTACCTCCTGTAGCATTGCAAGCATATGAACTCAACACCACAACAAATAAATCTACAATAATCAATAACACAACAAATAATCAGTAATTCCTTAGGTAACCAGACCATAATAGTGCACACCATAGTACATAGTGCAACCTATACAAAGTCCATAGTAGATCGTTGCTGAAGTAAGAGTTGTGCAGTGTGGTTCAAGAGCCTGATGGTTAATGGGAAGATGGTTAATGGGAAGAAACTGTTCTGGAACCTGGAAGTCATTATTCTCAGGCTCCTGTGCCTTCTTCCTGATGATAGCAGCAAGATGAGAACATAGCCAGGGTGGTAAGGGTCATTGAAGGTATTAGCCATCTTTTTGCGACAATGTTTCCTGTAGAACACTTTAATAGCAAAGAGGCAAATTCCATAATGACCCAGGCAATGTCTACTATTTTCTGCAGCCTCCTTCATTTTTGAGCATTCAAGTTACAGAACCAGGCGATGATGCAACCAATTATTATGTTCTCTACAGAACACCTGCACAAGTTCGATAAGAGTATTTGGCGACATACCGAATCGCAACAAAGTCTCTGCATTGGCCAGAGCATCATAGTTCAATGCACTGATCCAGGTTCTAAGTTCATCTGCTTTACTGATAATACTCATTGCATTGAAATAAACACACTTCAGTTTATTAGTCTCACTGTTGTTCAAGATGTGGACTCTTATACATCGATGAGACCAAACGTAGACTGGGCGATCGTTTCCCTGAACACCTTCTGCCTGGACCTACCTGATCTCCCAGTTGCTAAACACTTTAATTCCCCTTCCCACTCCCACACTGACCTTTCTGTCCAAGGCCTCTTCCATTGTCAGGGTGAGACTATATGCAAATTGGAGGAACAGCATTTCATATTTCGCTAGGGCAGCTTACAACCCAGGGGTATGACTGTTGATTTATCTAACTTCAAGTAACCACTGCATTCCCTCTCTCTCCATCCCTCCTCCACCCAAGTATTTTGTTCCAATCTAGCTACAGCTAACAATGACCTGTTTCCTTTATCATTGTTACTTGTTTGCATATCTTTCAGTCATTTGTTCGGTACATCGTCTATATCTCTCGTTCCCATTTCCCGTGACTTTCAGTCTGAAGAAGGGTTTTGACACATTCCTTCTCTCCAGAGATGCTGCCTGTCCCACTGAGTTACTCCAGCATGTTGTGTCTATTAGATTCACCATGTTCAGTAACTGGTTCCTGCCTGTCCTTCATTTCAGATTTACTTAACATAACCTCTACCTTCCCATCAGTCCCTCGATCTGCTGCTTGGGTTCCCTCACCCTGCCTCTTTAGTTTAAAGCCTCCTTAGTAGCACTGACGAACCTCCCAGCAAGAGTACTTAGTTCCCTCAAAGTGGCGTCACTGGTACATAGAGTGGTCATGAGGGTTTCAATACATTGGCATAATTAGCCAGGGTATTGAGTATTGAAGTTTGGGTGTTACGTTACAGTTGTGCAACACATTGGTAAGGCCTTATCTGGAGTATTGCGTTCAGTTTTGGTCACCCTGCTAAAGAAGGATGACATTAAGCTGGAGGGAAGATGTGGTTTGAAAAAAAAAGTACTGTAATAATCATGAGTGACTTCATATAACTGGACAAATCAAGTTGACAAAGGTAATCTTGAACATGAGTTCATTGAGTAAATATGGAACAGTTTCTTAGATGATAGATTAAGGAACATTTGTGGTGTAATCGGCATTTATGTCATAAAAATATGCATGTCTTAAATAGAGAAATGATTTGTAGTGCAAGCTGCAATGGTTAACATTGACTGAATAACACGCAACATAAGCTTTTCATTGTACCTTGGTACACGTGCCAATAAACTAAACTAAAAAAAAAACAATGGTTACATTCTATTTTTACAGAAACAAAGTTTTCAGATAAACATCTTAGAAGTATAACATTTGAATTAAATTATTCTTAAATCTCATAAATAAATATATTGATATAAATATCACACAATATAACATTTATTGAAGCCATATTGCCTTCATTATGATCGTCAATGAAACAATGACAATTTACTCACCATTTGTTTCCCTCTATGCATTTCATTATCTAATGCTCTTTTCAAATTTGTTTCAGAATGAGCTAACTAAAAACAGAGAAGAATATAAGCAAATATTTTGTCATCCAACTCTGTAGCAAGAAATAACTATTCTTATCATCTACATCTCAGCAGATCACTTACATTTTAGTGGCGATAAATCAGTAAATGTATTCCGTTCATTGATTGTTACTACATCATTACATTACATTTCACTTTAGATTACATCAGATTGCAATTGTACATGTTTATATTTGTTAAAACAATCAAACATATCGGTCAAATCTATTTAATGCATCTTTCATGGGATTCATACCTCAAAGTAAACGGACAAAAATGTATATTTGAGAAACAATACCTTTTGCATGTTGTGGACCATGTCCTCAGTTTTGTGTTTTAGTGTTTCAAGTTCCCTTTCTGAAAATAAAGAAGAGCAGACTGTGAAAATTAGATCTTCAAATGTCTGTGTTCCTTCTCAGCGCTGAAGGTCAAACTCCATAGCCTACTGGAATCCATAGTGGATGGAGGACCTGGCAGGACACTAACCCTGAACATTACCCTTGACCTTCATTGCTTTGCCCCTGCTGTTTAGCCGGCTGGTCTAATGGATATTAGGTAGTAGTTCAAGGACCAAGTGTGGCTGTGTGCCCAGCCCATGAACGTCGTTGTCTGTTAGTCACAGCCAATACAAAGTGCTTTAGCAGGTGGTTCTTTATCTACTCAAAGCACTTCTCGTCAAAAACAAGACACACCATTAAATTAGCTCACAAGCAGTAATAAGTAATACGGTATCTGTCAAATACAACTTAATATTTTCTTGTACTATATCTAATCAATTAAAGTACAAAGAAAATGTTTGTACTTCATTTTCAATTGAACAGTGAAGCACTCGAATAATATGTTTATAGATAGCAAGCAACAATTTGTAGCAAAAAAGAGGAGCTCTCAGAACACCTATGTCATTCAAGTTACTATAAAATGTTAGCCAAATTACATTATGTATGTATGAAGATTTTCATTAAATTTCAAGTCTTTGCCGTATCAACGCCCAATGTATAAACTGTGATGTATTTCTTCTGGGTAGCACCTTTTGATGGATTTGTTCCACCTCATCCATTTGCTGAAATTAGCTAAATCTCTTTGGAATAAACAATATTTTTATATCTGTCAGGGATAAAAATAATAAACCAACAGAATGAAAGAAGAGGAAGTCTTCATATTGGCAAAGAACATATACCAAATTAAATTTGATGAAAAACCTTTGCATGCAATTTATCAATTTTGCTTTGATAACAGTTACTGAAAATGTTTACATTAGCTTGAGTATGATGACTTTGCTTTAGTAAGACATAAGAAATAACGATCTACATTATGATGATGCATAGATAAAAATTAAACAGTTAAACAGTTGTGTAAACTAAAGCACCTGCATCATTTGACTGGAATAAAAACACCTGTTGGATATTTACTTCCTCAAACAAACTTGTAAAAGTACACACCTTGCATTGATCTACACCAGACAAATCAGTGAACAGCTTTTGACTTTTCTGTTAAATCGGATATCATTAAAAATAATAATTAAAGTGACAGATCTCATGTAAATACTTTATTTCTGCACTCGGAGATTATTGCTAGAATCCTACATTACCTAATTCTTTTATTTGACTTTCTTTCAAAATAATGTTTTTTGTCATTTTTTCAGTCTCTTGCCTCAGGGAGTTAACTTCATTCCTCAGTTCTTGATTTACTATTATATGATCGTCAGAGTCTTTTCCGTCAAAATCGATCTGAAAAAACACAGAACTCTTTTGTTAGAACATAAAACAAAAAGCTGAAATGGCAAGCTGTGTAGCCGATATGAAAATGATTCCACAACAGAGCTGTCATCCAACTTTCTGGCTTTTATGAATCATTTGGAATATGAATAGGAAACAAACACAAAAAAAGAGAAATGTGCAGAGAAGAAAAAAGTGGACCCCACCAAAACCGAATCTTGGTAAAAAGGTGCTAGTACATTACATACAAAGACAATAATTCATGGGGCCATTTTATTGATGAGAATAATACATATCATACTGTTTGTGTGCCCTCATCATTCAGGTCTGTGTATTGTGATAGTTGTGTCCAGGCAGGCAGCTGTGGCCCATCCACCCACATCCCCCTGTGTGCTCAAGGACTGCTGTCCGTAACTAGGCAGGCAAGGGAGTGTGTAGCCGGACAACACCAAGGGTGGCAGAGTGCAGAGCTAGGAAGGGGGCTTGTTGCCATTGTTGCCATTCCTCACTGACAGTACTGCCACAGTCATAAAGAGCACGTCACATGTCAAAGTAGTGAAGTTTTCAGGCTTGAAGCCACATGGAGTCCATCAGGTCTGCTGATATATACACAGTTGGTTTTCTACTTTGTGATGGAGCCACCCGGAGATAATTCATATTCTGAACATTAACATGGCTCTGCATGCCTGTCACGCGTAGGCTGTGCAGGCGGTTTGATACTGCTGAACACTTCACTCTAGAAAGAGGTTTTGCTCATCACTACTGTAAGGTTTTGGTTGTAGAAGCTTAAGTTAAGCTTTGGTTGTAGAAGCTTAAGTTAAGCTTCTACTTAAGCAGTTACTTATCCATAAATGGTAAATTAATGTAATTCTAATGTAATATTTCAATTTCAGATAGCCCATCCTCCAAAATAAAAAAGAAACTCGCAACTAGGCTTGCTAGCTTGCATTCATGAGAAGTTTGTCTCAAGCTAGATTCTCAGCAGAAAACATTAAATAGTAATAGTTTGTAGCAAAGGGCTCTCTATGTATGCATTACCTTTCTCTTATAATTCAATGAGATATAGGTTAAAGGTGAAGCACCATAAAATAACTTTAATCTTAAGTTGAATGATGATTACGAATTACAGTGAAATATTTACACTGGATAAATAAAGTGTCAGTTTTTTTTTACATCGCCCGTAAACTGGAAAGCACAATACTCTTTCAGGTTTTGACTTGCGCTTTGAATGAATAATCTTTACCTCTGGCTCCACCACCTGTTTCAGTTAAGAATTGCAAATAATTAACTATTCAAGTCTCCTGCAGCAATGAGGACACTCATTAGCAAGACAAACAAAGGGACGGTTTTCTGTAGCTACAGTCATCTGTTACACTTTGAGTGGCAGGTTTTGTGCTGGTGTTCACTGCCATCTGCCCCCAGCAGCAGTCCTGAGCTTCAAAAAAAAATTAAGAAACTTGCTACATTTAAGACAGCCAATAAGAAAGAAAACAGCTTTGGCCAAATGAGAAATATTTCACTGTGATTAATTATTGTTTCTGAGACAAGCTATTAACCTTCAGTTCCATTCTTAAATTTGTATATATTTTGAATAAAGTTAAACTATGTGTTATATTATTTTATTAATTTGAGTAATTATGTTGTACAGTATATAAATCGTAAAAGTCATAAATCGTAAAAATATTATGTAGTAACAGCGCATAATATTTATTGGCACAGTAATTGTTCAAATTGCTGACACTCATCTCTCATTGCACACTAGAGGTCTCTCTTATAATTCAATTGCTCAATTTTCAACTTTCAGCTTGATTTCCTTTCCAAACACCAAACGATATTTGAAAACAAGATTATAAAATACAATAGCAACACTGTTTACTCAATGGAATCTCTGGCATCCTCATCAATGGACCGTTTGAAAGATTTCAGTGTAACATCAAATGATCATTGTTGAATATATGCTCATGGTACATGGTGGTGCTTAAATCCAAAACTTTCTCATTCAGAGGCGAGAGCTACTGCTACGTTAAGCAGATAATTGTGCTAAAGATGAAGCATTACAAATTAGCCAGAAAAAGCAGCCTACCAGAGGACTGGGGAGAAATTCAGTCCAGTAGAGGGACAGAGGTTTCGGGGTAACGTGAGGGGGAACTTCTTTACTCAGAGGGTGGTGGCTGTGTGGAATCAGCTTCCAGCAGAAGTGGTGGAGGCAGGATCGATTTTAACATTTAAGAGTAAAGTGGATAGGTATATGGACGTGAAGGGAATGGAGGGGTATGGTCTGAGTGCAGGTAGATGGGACTAGGGGAAAACAAATGGTCGGCACGGACTGGAAGGGCCGAGAGGGCCTGTTTCCGTGCTGTAATTGTTATATGGTTATATGGTGTTATATGGTTAGAGGAGAACAAAGTGCTTAATTAGGAAAGGGAAAATAGATCATGAAAGAAAACTGGCAGGGAACATAGAAACGGACTGCAAAGGTTTTTATAGATATGTGAAGAGAAAAAGTTTAGCTAAAACAAATGTAGGTCCCTTGCAGTCAGAAACTGGTGAATTGATCATGGGGAACAAGGACATGGCAGACCAATTGAATAACTACTTTGGTTCTGTCTTCACTAAGGAAGACATAAATAATCTGCCGGAGATAGCAGGGGACCGGGGGTCAAATGAGATGGAGGAACTGAGTGAAATCCAGGTTAGCCGGGAAGTGGTGTTAGGTAAATTAAATGGATTAAAGGCCGATAAATCCCCAGGGCCAGATAGGCTGCATCCCAGAGTACTTAAGGAAGTAGCCCCAGAAATATTGGATGCATTAGTGATAATTTTTCAAAACTCTTTAGATTCTGGAGTAGTTCCTGAGGATTGGAGGGTAGCTAATGTAACCCCACTTTTTAAAAAGGGAGAGGGAGAGAAAACAGGGAATTACAGACAAATTAGTCTAACATCGATTGTGGGGAAAATGTTAGAGTCAGTTATTAAAGATGGGATAGCAGCACATTTGGAAAGTGGTGAAATCATTGGACAAAGTCAGCATGGATTTATGAAAGGTAAATCATGTCTGACGAATCTTATAGAATTTTTCGAGGATGTAACTAGTAGTGTGGATAAGGGAGAACCTGTGGATGTGTTATATCTGGACTTTCAGAAGGCTTTCGACAAGGTCCCACATAAGAGATTAGCATTCAAACTTAAAGCACATGGTATTGGGGGTTCAGTGTTGATGTAGATAGAAAACTGGCTGGCAGACAGGAAGCAAAGAGTAGGAGTAAATGGGTCATTTTCAGAATGGCAGGCAGTGACTAGTGGGGTACCGCAAGGCTCAATGCTGGGACCCCAGCTATTTACAATATATATTAATGATCTGGATGAGGGAATTGACGGCAACATCTCCAAGTTTGCGGATGACACGAAGCTGGGGAGCAGTGTTAGCTGTGAGGAGGATGCTAGGATGCTGCAAGGTGACTTGGATAGGTTGGGTGAGCGGGCAAATGCATGGCAGATGCAGTATAATGTGAGGGAGAGGGAGAGGGAGAGGGAGAGGGAGTGGGGAGTGGGGAGGGGGAGGGGGTGAGGGGGAGAGTGCGGGACGGGTGGAGAGGGGGGGGAGGGAGAGGGGGAGAGGGATGAGAGGGTTAGGGGGAGTAGGAGGGGGGAGGGAGGGGGGGATGAGGGGGGGGGAGGGGGGAGGCGGGGGAGGGAGGGAGGGGGGGGAGGAGAGGGAGAGGTGTGGGGGAGGGAAGAGGGATTGTGGGAGAGAGAGGGGAGAGGGAGAGAGGGGGAGGGAGAGAGGGGGGGGGGGAGAGGGGGAGGGAGAGAGGGGGGGGGGAGACGGGGGGGTGGAGAGAGGGGGAGGGAGGAGAGGGGGAGGGGAGAGGGGAGGGGAGAGGGGGGGGGGGAGGGGAGAGGAGAGAGGGGGGAGAGAGGGGAGGGAGAGGGGGACGGAGAGGAATGATGGAGAGAGGGGGGAGGGAGGGGGGAGGGGAAGAGGGGGGAGGGAGAGGGGGGAGGGAGAGAGGGGGAGGGGAGGAGAGAGAGGGGGGAGGGAGAGAGGGGGAGGGAGAGGGGGGGAGGGAAGAGGGGGGAGGGAGAGGGGGGAGGGAGAGAGGGGGGATGGAGGAGAGAGGGGGGGAGGGAGAGAGGGGGGGGAGAGAGGGGGAGGAGAGAGGAGAGAGGGGGAGGGAGTGAGGGGGGAGGGGAGAGGGGGGAGGGAGAGAGGGGGAGGGGAGAGAATGAGGGAGAGAGGGGGAGAGGAGGGGGAGGGAGAGAGGGGGAGGGGAGAGAGGGGGAGGGATGAGAGGGGGATTTTCGGGAGAGAGAGGGGGGAGGGTGGGGAGAGGGGGGGGGAGAGAGGGGGGGAGGGAGAGAGGGGGGAGGGAGAGAGAGGGGGGGAGGGAGGGAGGGGGAGGGAGAGATGGAGGGAGGGGAGAGGAGGGGAGAGAGGGAGGTGAGGGTGGGAGAGAGGAGGGGGAGAGAGGGGGGAGGGCGAGAGGGGGGAGGGAGGATGGGGGAAGGAGAGAGGGGGAGGGAGGAGAGAGGGGGGAGGGGGTGTGAGAGGGGGAGGGAGGAGAGGGGGGAGGAGAGAGAGGGGGATAGAGAGGGGGGAGAGAGAGGGGGGGGGGAGAGAGGGGGGGAGAGAGTGGTGGGAGAGAGATGGGGGGTGAGGAGATGATTGGGGGGAGAGAGATGGTTTTGTGGGAGAGAGATGGGGGGAGAGAGGGGGGGGAGAGAGATGGGGGGGAGGAGATGGTGGGAGAGAGATGGGGGAGAGAGATGGGGGGAGAGAGATGGGGGGAGAGAGATGGGGGGTGAGAGGAGTTGGAGAGAGATGGGGGTATAGAGAGATGGGGGGGAGGGATGGGGGTTTTGGAGTAGTGGGGGGAGAGAGATTATCCTTGCGGGGGTGAGAGAGATGGGGGAGAGAGATCCGATGGGGGGGAGAGAGATGGGTGCTCCATTTTTCTCTCTATGGGGGGGGGAGAGAGATGGGGGGAGAGAGAGATGGGGGGAGAGAGATGGGGGAGAGAGAGTTGGAGGGGGAGAGAGATGGGGGGGAGAGATGGGGGGAGAGAGATGGGGGGGAGAGAGAGAGATGGGAGGAGAGAGATGGGGGGGGAGAGAGTGGGGAGAGAGATGGGGGGAGAGAGATGGGGGGAGAGAGATGGGGGGAGAGAGATGGGGGGAGAGAGATGGGGGGAGAGAGATGGGGGAGAGAGATGGGGGGAGAGAGAGAGAGGGGAGAGAGAGAGGGAGAGGGAGAGGAGGAAGGGGGAGAGGGGGAGAGGTGGAAGGGGGAGGGGAGAGGGGATGGGGAGGGGAGAGGGAGGGGAGAGGGAGGAAGGAAGGTCAGCGCTCCTTGGACAACACCAGCATCATCGCCCCGCTGCCTTGCCGTCCCTGTCCCACAGCCAAGTGCCGCCACAAAGGGGGAGGCAGTTGGGATCTCCTCGCCACCACCTCCCCAGCCAAAGAAAGGTGCGGGGCGAGCGGTGCAGGTGACAGACAGCAAAGGGGGCCTCCAAAGGTCCTCCTCCTCCTTTCCTTCCTCCCTCCCTCCCTCGCCCGGGGTTTGAAAGCGTGTATCGCGTTGGAGGGAGAGTTGGAAGTGAGAGGGGAGAGGAGAGAGAGGGGGTGAGAGAGAGAGGGGGGAGAGAGAGAGAGGGGGGAGAGAGAGAGGGGGGGAGAGAGAGAGGTAGAGGGAGAGAGGGGGGGAATGAGAGAGAGCGAGGGAGAGAGAGAGAGGGGGGGGGAAGAGAGAGAGTGGGGAGAGAATGAGAGAGAGAGAGAGAGAGAGGGGGAGAGAGAGAGGGGGGAGAGGGAGAAGAAAGAGAGAGGGAGAAGAGAGAGGGGGAGAGATGTGAAGAGGAGATGAGGAGAGAGAGGGGGGAGAGAGTGGGGGGAGAGAGAGAGAGATAAGAGAGGGGGGAGAGAGAGAGGGAGAGAGAGTGGAGGGGGAGAGAGGGGGAGAGGGGAAGAGAGAGAGTGGGGGGGGAGAGAGAGAGGGGGAGAGAGAGAGGGGGAGAAGAGAGAGAGAGAGGGGGAGAAGAGAGAGAGGAGAGAGGGGAGAGAGAGAGGGGAGAGGAGAGGGGGGGAGAGAGAGAGGAGGGGGGGGCGAGAGAGGAGGGGATGAGAAGAGGGGGAGAGAGAGAGAGAGGGGAGTGGAGAGGGGAGGGAGAGAGAGGGGGGAGAGAGAGGAGTGAGAGAGGGGAGAGAGAGAGAGAGTGAGAGGAAGGGGAGAGAGGGAGGAGAGAGAGAGAGAGAGAGGGGAGGGAGGAGAGAGGAGAGAGAGGGGAGGGAGGGAGAGGGGAGGGGGGAGAGAGGGGAGGGATGAGAGGGGGGAGAGAGAGGGGGACAGAAGAGAGAGGGGAGAGATGAGAGAGAGGGGGATGAGAGGGGGAGTGAGGGGAGGGGAGAGAGAGGGGAGGGGAGACAGAGGGGAGGGGAGAGGGGAGGGGGGGAGAGAGGGGGAGGGGAGAGAGAGAGAGAGAGGGTGGAGAGAGGGGGGTCAGAGAGGGGGGAGAGAGGAGGGGAGAGGGAGGGGGAAAGGGGGGGAGGGGGAGGGAGGGGGGGGAGGGGGGGCGAGTGAGTAGGGGGGAGGGAGCGAGGGGGGGCGAGAGAGGGGGGGAGGGAGGAGAGAGAGGGGGGGTGAGAGGGGACCGAGAGGGGGGAGAGAGGGGGGGAGACAGGGGGGGGAGAGGAGACAGGGGGGGGAGACAGGGGGGGGAGACAGGGGGGGGAGACAGGGGGGGGGAGACAGGGGGGGGGAACAGGGGGGGGAGAAGGGGGGGGAGACAGGGGGGGGAGACAGGGGGGGGAGACAGGGGGGGGAGAGACAGGGGGGGAGACAGGGGGGGGGAGACAGGGGGGGGAGACAGGGGGGGGAGACAGGGGGGGGAGACAGGGGGGGGAGACTAGGGGAGGAGACAGGGGGGAGAGGGAGAGGGGAGAGGGAGAGGGGGATAGGAGAAAGGAGAGGGAGGGGAGGGGAGAGGGGAGAGTGAGAGGGGGGGGGTGAGTGAGGGGGAGGGGAGAGGAAGGGGGAGGGGAGAGGGAGGGGGAGGGGGAGAGGGAGGGGGTAGGGAGGAAGGAAGGTCAGCGCTCCTTGGACAACACCAGCATCATCACCCCGCTGCCTTAGCCGTCCCTGTCCACAGCCAAGTGCCGCTACCAAAGGGGGAGGCAGTTGGGATCTCTCGCTACTGCCTCCCCTCCTCCGCCAGCCAACAGGAAGGTGCGGGGCCGAGCGGTGCAGGTGATATTTGCTTCAGACAGCAAAGGGGTCAGCAAACCCTCCTCCTTCCTCCCTTCCTCTTTCCCTTCCTCCCTCCCTCCTCCCGGCCTCGGCATGCGGGAGGGTTTGTTTTGAAAGAGTTTATCGCTGTTGGCGGGGTGGCAAGCTGCGGTCGCTATCAGGGCGGGCGGGGCAGTTGAGCCGCTGTCGCTGTGCGAGGCCCGTCATTCGCTCCGACACTCCGTCACCCCGCACCTAGTATCTTTGCCCGAACTACAGTCGCCGCCGACACGAAACGTCACGTTCATTTTCTCGAGAGATGCTGCCTGACCCGCTGAGTTACTCCAGTTTTTTGGATATATCTTTGGTATAAACCAGTATCTGCAGTGCTAAGTCGGGCAAAATGACTTGTTTAGGTTGCCCAGTGGCATTTTAGGTGGCCATTGTCACCCGGGCAACCGCTAATTTCGAGCCCTGAAGTTTCCTGGCGGGTTTTTCAAACATGGCTTGTCTTTGTCTTAAGAGTATCTTAAGAAACAAAGAGAGAAGAATGGAGTGTAGAAATAATGTTGTAAGTAAATTTATTCGAGCTATATGTTTTAAATACCGTATTTCCCGGCAATGAAGACGCTATTTTTTAACCCAAAAATAAGGCACAAAAGTTTACCTGCGTCTTGGAGGCCGAAGGTTAGGTTGTTAGGCAATAAAGATAGACATGGCTATCCCTCAGTACAGCAACATCAAGAACATCGTCTATCCCTCATTGCTGGCAGCTGATGGGAAGCGGCTGTAAAAGGGCAGCGCCGCTGGGTGCGGGGGAGTTCCTTTCACAGCGTGTGGGGAGTCTGGCCAGGGGTCAATTTGCGGGGAGGGCAGGAGCGTTGAGAAGGAGGGGGTCAGCACGGCAGGAGCGTTGAGAAGGAGGGGGTCGGGGATCATGCCAGCAACTCACTCCCCGCTGCTGCGGCGCTCCGGGCCCGGAGCCACCCCATTGTGGCCGGCTAGGGAAGTAGCTCGGGTGGCTGCTAGCAGAACCGGACACCACCTCAGCGCCTTCTGCCGGCCCGCACACCTCTGGCAGTGCTCTCCGTCTGAACATCTCTCTCGTGCCGCTCGTCAGCCTCACTCATGTCAGTCGCTTCCCGCAAATCCTTAAATTCCGACTGCTGCCAAGCAGGGCACGGCCTCACCTGCTGCGCTGGATTACACTGCATGGCATTCACTGCCCGGTCCATGTCTTTCAATGTAGACCAGACAGTGAGGGGACCGGCTCAAGAGCACAGATCATAGAGCGGACAATAGACAATAGACAATAGGTGCAGGAGTAGGCCATTCGGCCCTTCGAGCCAGCACCGCCATTCAATGTGATTATGGCTGATCATCCCCAATCAGTATCCCGTTCCTGCCTTCTCCCTGTATCCCCGACTCCGTTATCTTTAAGAGCCCTATCTAGCTCTTGAGAGAATACAGAGAACCGGCCTCCACTGCCCTCTGAGGGGGTCAGCGGGCAATGGATAACAGAACAGCGGGCAGTGGAGCTTACTCCTGTGTCAGCGCGAGTAACCTCAATTCGATGTATAACACAGCAAAGAGTGGCCGGAAGCCAGAGGATTGGGAAACTTTCATAGGACAACAGAAGGAAACAAAACAGGCAGTACGGGCTGAAAATATGAAGTACAAAGGGAAGCTGGCCAGGAATATAAAGAAGGACAGTAAAAGCTTCTTTAGATATGGTATGGGAAAAAGAGTAGCAAAGTCAAATGTGGGTGAAATTATTATGGGGACAAGGAAATGGCAGAAGAGTTGAACAGGTACTTCGGATCTGTCTTCACTAAGGAAGAGACAAACAATCTCCCAGAAGTGCTGGAGAACAGAGAATCTAAGGGGGTCGAGGAACTGAAATACTTTTTCATTAGGCGAGAAATAGTATTGGGTAGGCTAATGGGACTGAAGGATGATAAATCCCCTGGGCCTGATGGTCTGCATCCCAGGGTCCTCAGGGAGGTGGCTCTAGAAATAGTGGACGCATTGGTGATAATTTTCCAATGTTCAATAGATTCAGGATCAGTTCCTGTGGATTGGAGGATAGCTAATGTTATCCCACTTTTCAAGAAAGGAGCGAGAGTGAAAACAGGGAATTTCAGACCAGTTACCCTGACTTCGGTGGTGGGAAAGATACTGGAGTCAGTTATTAAAGAGGTAATAATGGGGCATTTGGATAGCAGTAAAAGGATTAGTCCAAATCAGCATGGATTTATGAAAGGGAAATTATGCTTGACTAATCTTCTGGAATTTTTTGAGGATGTGACAAGTAAAATGGATGAAAGGGAGCCTGTGCATGTGATGTATCTCGACTTTCAGAAAGCCTTTGATAAGGTCCCGCACGGGAGACTGGTGACTAAAATTAGAGCACATGGTATTGGGGGGTAGGGTGTTGGCGTGGATAGAAAATTGATTGGCAGACCGGAAGCAAAGAGTACGAGTGAACGGGTCCTTTTCAGAATGGCAGGCAGTGGCGAGTGGAGTGCCGCAAGGCTCGGTGTTGGGGCCGCAACTGTTTACCATATATATTAATGATTTGGAAGAGGGAATTAGGAGCAACACTAGCAAGTTTGCAGATGGCACAAAGCTGGGTGGCAGTGTGAACTGTGAAGAGGATGTTAGGAGGTTGCAGGGTGACCTGGACAGGTTGAGTGAGTGGGCAGATGCGTGGCAGATGCAGTATAATATAGATAAATGTGGGGGGGGGGGGGGGGGGGTACAGCGAGACCTGGGTGTCCTTGTACACCAGTCACTGAATGTTGGCGTGCAGGTACAGCAGGCAGTGAAGAAAGCTAATGGAATGTTGGCCTTCATAACAAGAGGATTTCAGTATAGGAGTAGAGAGGTTCTTCTGCAGTTGTATAGGGCTCTGGTAAGACCACATCTGGAGTATTGCATACAGCTTTGGTCTAATTTGAAGAAGGACATCATTGTGATTGAGGCAGTGCAGCGTAGGTTCACGAGATTGATCCCTGGGATCAATCTATGGTCCCATGATTGCGCTGACACAGGAGTAAGCTCCACCACCCGTTGTCCTGTTATCCATTGCCCGCTGATCCGCTCTTGAGCTGGTCCCCTCAGTGTCTGGTCTACATTGAAAGACACGGACCGTGCAATGAATGCCATGCAGTGTAACCCAGCGCAGCCGGTGAGGCCATGCCCTGCTCCCGGCGGCAGTTGGAATTTAAGGATTTGTGGGAAGTGGCTGACATGAGCGAGGCCGGCGAGCGGCAGGAGGGAGGTATTCAGACGGAGAGCACTGCCAGAGGTGAGTGGGCTGGCAGAAGGGTGCTGAGGTGGTGGCCGGTTACGCTGTCCGGTCCCGGCGGCCGCTCGCAGCCACCCGAGCTACTTCCCTCCCCGGCCACAATGCGGTGGCTCCGCGCACGGAGCACCGCAGCAGCGGGGAGTTGCTGGCATGATTCCCGACCCCCTCCTTCTCAACGTTCCTGCCCATGCTGACCCGGGCCAGACTCCCCACACGCTGTGAAAGGAACTCTTCCCCCAATTGGTCCCTTGAACTAGTATTGTCATTCAATAAGATCACAACTAATTCAACTTGCCCCGGTGTCCTCCCGTTTTTCCCACCATCTCTCCATCTGCCATCACCCTCCAGCCCCCACAAATTCAGTAATTCAGAATGAAGGAGATTTGGAAGCCTTGGGCAAATTGAATTGTTACTTTCTTTATTTTATTTTTATTTTTTTTTGAGCGTGAGAAATTCTATGTCCCAACAGCCTTTTTTCAAAATTTAGCAACTCAACTTCAAAACTGCCTACCCCGAGTAATTACTCACGGCATGTGCCTGCATGATGGACGAGCTGCTATCTTCTTACTACTATACCATGTGTTTATCTAACAGGGTTAATAATGTCTGTATGGTACACAGTCTCAGAGACAAAGCAACTTTTACTATTTTGGGAAACAATACAGTCACTGAATGCTTCTAAAAGCTTCCAGGATAATTTTTGAAATGTTCAATTTGCATTGCAAATAAATTTGTCAACTTGAATAATTAAAATGTACAGTGGACAAAATATGAAAAACACAAAACACTTAAAATCAATGATGATTTAACACATATAGAATCATACAGTCATACTTTATTAGAACCACAGAAGGTAACTAAAAAGGCAATACAAAAACAGGGATGTAATGCGGAGGCTCTATAAGGTGCTGGTCAGGCTGCATTTGGAGTATTGTGAAAATTGTGGGCACCATATCTGTGCTGGCTCTGGATAGGGTCCAGAGGAGGTTTACAAGAATGAGTGGGTTAACATGTGATGAATATTTGAGAACACTGGGCGTGTACTCGCTGGTGTTTAGAAGGATGAGGAGGGACCTCATTGAAACTTACTGAATAGTGTAAAGGGCCTGTCCCACTTGCATGTGATTGCTTGCGTCTGAGGCTCCGAAAATCCTGCACTGTCTGAAAATTCCGTGCGCCAACGGCCTGTCGGCCTGCAGGCGCATTGACACGCACCAGGAGTACGCCGTCAACACGCAGCGCCTTGACGGCGTACGCCTAGTGCGTGTCATTGCGCGATGACATCACCGCCCGGCGTGGCGTTGCGTGATGACGTCACCGCCCGACGCCGAAAATCCGGCAGCCCGCCTCCTGTCCAGCTGATTGGTAGGTATGACGCAAATGACGTCACGCACCTAGCGCGAACTTTACGTGAACTCCGCTTCTGTTTGGTCGCGCCAAACGCATGCAATCGCATGCAAGTGGGACAGGCCCTTAAGGCTTGGATAGTATGGATGTGGAGAGGATATTTCCACTTGGGGGAGAGCCTAGGACTAGAGGGCATTGCCTCAGAGTTAAGGACATTTATTTAGTCAGAGGGTGGTGAATCTGTGGATTTTTTGCCACAGAAAGCTGTAGAGGCCAAGTCAGTGGATATTTCTAAGCAGAGATAGATAGATTCTTGATTAGCATAGATGTCAGAGGTTACAGAGAGAAGGCAGGAGAATGGGGTTAGATAGGGAGAGATAGATCAGCCATGATTGAATGGCGGAGTAGACTTGATGGGCCAAATGGCCTAATTCTACTATTCCTTATGACCTATCCATTTGTGAGTCCCCATATACTTATCTTAATTGAAAAATTAAATTATCTAATTCCCTTCTTCTACGCTGCCATTCCTCTATAGTGCACCAGACAGTGCTTGGACTTGAAGATAGTCCAGTGCAGAATTCTGTAACTTGGAAAAGTCTGCGAGTTGAGACTTTTATGTTTAACAGAGATTCACAAACTTGGAGGCACTATTATTGCCCAAATTAATAAATGTCAAAGCACTATACTTACATTGACCCGTCCTGAACTCTCACACTCTGATATTTTTTCTTTTAAAGATAAAATAATTAAATCCTTCTTTTTGAGTAAGAGTGAAGTTGTGTTGCTGGATTCAAGAGACATCTTATTCTTTTCACACAATTCTTTACAATATTTCTGTGAACAAAATGAACAATTTTAATCACAACCAGAAATATCAATAAACAGAACAATACCATACCTAAACAAAGTTCTGCTTTTGGGGGTACACAAAAGCCTGGAGAAACTCAGCGGGTGCAGCAGCATCTACGGAGCGAAGGAGATAGGCGACGTTTAGGGTCGAGACCCTTCTTCAGACCTCTCCTTAGATGCTGCTGCACCCACTGAGTTTCTCCAGCCTTTTGTGTACCCTCGATTCTCCAGCATCTGCAGTTCCTTCTTTAACACAAAGTTCTGCTTTTGTTGTGAATTGTTTTAATTGAGCACATTATATTTTTAGAAGTAGATTTTTAAATGGAAAGATAGTAATACTTTTATAATGTCACATTAATTCTCTGGAACAAAGGAACAAGAGAAAAAAAACAGGGTGCTTTTCTATTTATATAGTTCCTTTCACATCCCTTTCACAAAATCCTAAAGTACTTGACAGTTAATAATGTATGGAAAAAGTACAAACATTGTGACAATGTAGGAAACACAGCAGCCAATTTGCTCACATATGCTCCTGCAAATAACAATTTGGCAATGTGGCTCAAGGAATTCGCAATATTAACTCCAGATCCTATGAAACATCAGAACAAAAATGGGGAAGGAAACCAATAGTTCTTTATTATCACGTGTATCAAGGTACAGTGAATATTATGCCTACAGTTCAGTAAATTACCATGCTCCTTTGTCCTTGAGTGGTCCTACCCTTTGTACCTACCCGTATGTACCTTCTTATTTTAAATGTATACATAAAATGCCCTGGATTTTTCTTAATTCTACTGCCAAGGACATTTCTCCAGATGAGTTTTTTCTGATTATAGACAGGGTCTCGACCCGAAACGTCACCCATTCCTTCTCTCCAGAGATGCTGCCTGTCCCGCTGAGTTACTCCAGCATTTTATGTCCATCCATCATCATCTTCTCTGGCCATGGTATCAAGACACCAATTTCTTCTTCAATGTCAGTAAAATAAAAGATCTGGTCATAGATTTCAGGAAGCGGAGTGGATGACATGTCCCACTCTACATCAATGATGCTGACGTGGAGGTGGTCGAGAGCTTTAAGTCCGTCGGTGTAAATATCACCAACAGTTTGACTTAGTCCAACCACATTGATAACGCTACCAAGAAAGATTAGCACTGTCACTATTTCCTCTCTGCTAAGTTTCTTCTCTGCTATTTTCAGACTTTGAAACGCAACTCTCATACACTAAGAATGTATTCCCAATCTTCCAAGCTAATCTGCCTACCGGACCAATAGGTCAACAGAAGACGCCATATCTGCGGCCCTACACTCTGCCCTGACCCACCTGGACAGCAATAACACCTACATCAGGCTGCTGTTCATCGACTTCAGTTCCGCCTTTAACACTGTCATACCCGCTAGCTTGATCACCAAACTCAGCGGTCTTGGCATCTCCACTTCCCTCTGCAATTGGACACTGGATTTCCTCACTAACAGACCCCAGTCTGTTAGGATCAACAACCTCACCTCCTCCACTATAACACTGAACACTGGCGTGCCACAAGGCTGTGTGCTCAGTCCTCTCCTCTACTCTCTCTTCACCCATGACTGCATCCCTAAGTTTAGCTCCAACGCCATCATAAAATTTGCCGACGACACCACTGGTGGTAGGACTGATCAGCGATAACGACGAGTCAGCCTACAGGGAGGGGTCCAGCACCTGACAACCTGGTGTGCCAATAACAACCTCGTCCTTAACTCCCAAAAGACGAAGGAGATCATTGTCGACTTCAGGAAGAACAGAGGGGGCAGACACACCCCCATCCATATAAACGGGACTGAGGTGGAGCGGGTCTCCAACTACAAATTCCTCGGGGTACACATCTCAGAGGATCTGTCCTGGTCCCTCAACACCTCCAAGCTGGTCAAAAAGGCGCAGCAGCGCCTTTATTTCCTGAGGAGGCTCAAAAAAGCCCACCTGTCCCCCCAGATCCTGACCAACTTCTACCGCTGTACCATCGAAAGCATCCTGACCACCTGCTTTACGGTATGGTACAGCAGTTGCACCGTAGCAGACAGGAAGGCACTACAACGGGTGGTGAAAAAGCATCGGTGCCCCGCTCCCTGCTTTGGATGCCCTCCACCGAAAACGGTGTCTGAGACGGGCTGGGAAGATCATCAAGGACCCAGACTCCCAACATTTGATTGTCAAAATCATAATATTTCCCCTCAAAATTCATATTTTTAAAGAAAATTCATGTCGCGGCGCCCTATTCTCACAAATTCTAAATTGTGAAGAAGTATTTTAAATGCCAAAATGTAGGTACATGTATGCTGAAACATTTATAATTCTTTGTTAAACTTTGATAAACTTGGCACTAGACTCACCTTCATTTCTCTCACTTGGGGTTGTTGCCGGCGGCTACGCAACTGGTGCAGCAGGGTGCGGCACATGCGCACTTGGCGCTGTGCACTGGGGTGGGGGTGGGGGGGAGGCCCGGTGATGGGGCTGCCGCGATGCGGCCGGCTGCCGGAAAGAAAGTGCCGCTGATCGCGCGGGCCGGGGCTCTGGGCCGGGCGTGGCGCCCCGCTCCCCCACTGCGCACGGCGCGGCCACTGGGGCCCGGCAACCCTCCCCCACTGCGCACGCCGGCCACTGGGGCCCGGCAACCCTCCCCCACTGCGCACGCGCGGCCACTAGGGCCCGGCAAAGTGCCGCTGATCGCGCGGGCCGGCAAACCGGGGACACATGGCGCGGCGTTCAACGGGAGGAACAATTTAGCGGGATAATTAGGGTACAAATCGGAATGGCGGGAAGGGAACCTAAAAAGCGGGAATATCCCGCCAAAAGCGGGATAGTTGGGAGGTCTGAGGACCCCTCCCACCCTAACCATGGACTGTTTGCCCTCCTACCATCGGGGAGGCGGTACAGGAGCCTCAGGTCCCGCACCAGCAGGATGAGGAGTAGCTTCTACAATAACACCATCGCACTGCTGAACTCGGAGTCCCGCCGATAGATTCCCACATCTGTATTTATTTATCTGTATTTATCTAAACATTGCTATCACTACGTACTGACACTAAACTGCATTTCGTTGTACCCATACTTGTATCTGTGCAATGACATTAAATTTGAATTGAATTGAATTGAAGAGATCGTACTCTTAGGTAGGCATAATTCTCCGTGCCTTTCACCGCAGTGCTTGTGAGACGGGAAGGTCTGTACAGCCCACGTGCCGTCAGCGCTGCTTCAAGACGTCAATTTCAAGCGGAGCTGAAATTCTGCCTTTGCAGCACTGCGCATGCGCAGCGCTAGTTTCTTGGCGGGGTTTTGAAATATGGATTGGCATTATTTTAAGTGTATCTTAGGAAACAGGGAGAGAAGAATGGAGCTTGTGTACCAATGATGTGGTAAGTATATTTGTTGGTGATGTTTTTAAAATCGTATTTCCTGGGGTGTGGGGGTGTGGGGAGAACTCCTTTCATAGCATTTAGGGAGTCTGGCCCGGGGTAAAGTTGTGGGGAGGGCACAAATGTTGTGAAGGAGGGGATCGGGATAATGCCCCTTGCGACGCTCCTTGCACGGAGGCGTGCAAAACCTCTCTCCTGCCGCTCGCTGGCCTCACTCATGTCCTTAAATTCTAACAGCGCGATTGAGGTTACTTGGCTGTGGGAATTTAAGGATTTGCAGCCAGCGGCTGACATGAGCGAGCGGCAGGTGAGTGGTGTTCAGACGGAGAGCACTGCCAGAAGTGAGCGGGCCGGCAGAAGGCGCTGAAGTGGCAGCCAGTTCTGCTGTCAGGTCCCGGCGGCTGCTCGCAGCTCCCCGAGCTGCTTCTATCCCCGGCTACAATGCGTGGCTTCGCGCCCGGAGAGCTGCGGTAGCGGTGAGTGAGTTACTGCCATTATCCTCGACCACCTCCTCCTCAACACTCCTGCTCTTCCCGCAACTTTACCCCTGTTACAGACTCTCCACACACTGCGAAAGGAACTCTCCCCCCAATTGGTCCCTTGAACAAGTGTTGTCTTTCAATAAGATGACAACTGATTCAACTTTTCCCTGTACTCCCGTTTTTCCCGCCATCTCTCCACCTGCCATCAATCTTCACCACCCACCCATTCAGTAATTCAGAATAAGGGAGACTAGGAAGCCTTGGGCAAATTGAATTGTTACTGGTTTCATTTTTATTTTTTATTTTTACGGAGAGAATGCGCATGCGCGGTTTAATTTTTTTTAAATCCGACTGAGTGCCTACCCTGAGTAATTACTCACGGCACGTGCCGGGTGCAGATGCCGCGTCGATGGAGGAATTGGGAGTAGGTGATAGAGTCCTTACAGGGAGCAGGGTGGGAAGATGTGTAGTCCAGATAGCCATGGGAGTCCGTGGGTTTGTAGTAGATGTCGATCAGTAGTCTGTTACCTGCGATGGAGATAGTGAGGTCTATAAACGGTAGGGAGATGTCGGAAATGGTCCAGGTGAATTTGAGTGCTGGATGGAAGTGGATGAAATGGATGAAGTCAGCGAGTTCTGCATGGGTGCAGGAGGTAGCACCAATGCAGTCGTCGATGTAGAGGAGGTAGAGTTCGGGGATAGGGCCACGGTATGCCTCGAACAAGGGTTGTATAGTCATGTTGTATAGTTGTGTAGTCCTGCTGCGTCTAGTCATGAATAGTATTTCAATGACTGGAGAAGCAGGCTCCTCAAATATTCCCGATCTCAATGATGGGGGAGTCGAGCACATCAGTGTAAAAGAGAAAGCTGAAGAATCTTCAGAAAGATTTGTCGAATGGATGATCCACCTTTCCCCTGTCCACAATAACTTTAAATGAAGCACATAAAACAACACATATCCTGGGCTCTTTTTCTTTAAGGTAAATATGAAGAGATTCAATAATGCTAACCTTGTATTCAGCGTTGATTTTTGACATTGCGTTCGTAAGTTGTTGTCTGAAACTATTGCGAAGGATTCCAATTCTCTGAAACAATTAAAGCTGTTTACTGCAATGAAATTCAGTTATCATACAAAGGATGATGTCAAAGACTGTAATCTAGCCTTTATGATAAACAAAGATCAAGTATGAGTACAGATATTTTTTCCCCCTCCGTTAAAAAAAATTCAGAACAAAATATCAATACACATAACCAACCCACACATATTCATACCAGCTATGGAAATATCACCTGACAATTTATTACCAAAACAATACCATTTATATATATTAGTATTTACTAAAATTTAGTAGTATAATATTTACCCTGCAGTGACAAAAAGTCAACAGTGTTAGGATTTATAGTTTTAAAATTGTTCTACAAAATATTAGAGCTAAATATGGGTATCTAAGGGTCGATTTTGATTTTAAGATTTAGTATGATCAATACATAAATGATTGCTTTGACTTCAGACGTACAGCATGGAAACAGGCCCTTCGGCCCACCGAGTCTGCTCCGACCAGTGATCACCCCATACACTGACACTATCCTACACACTAGACAATTGTATGACTTACCGCAGCCAATTAACCTACAAACCTGTGCGTCTTTGAAGTGTGGGTGGAAACCGCAGCATCCGGAGAAAACTCAAGAGCTCACAGGGAGAACGTACAAAGTCAGTACAGTCAACACCTGCAATCAGGATTGAACCCGGGTCTCTGGTGCTATAAGGCTGCAATTCTACCGCTGTGATGACCTCATGGGCTTCGGTGATATAATTGGAAGGGCTAATAAAATAATCTAAATGTGTAGTAAAAAAAGAGATAACATGCTTAAGTAACTCAGCAGTTCGGGCAGCAGCCCTGGAGAACATAGATATATGACTTTTCAGGTCAGGACCCTTCTTCAGTCCCGACCCAAAACGTCACCTATCCATGTTCTCCAGGTATGCTGCCTGACCCCTTCAGTTACTTCAGCACCTTGTGTCCTTTTTTTGTAAACCATCATCTGCAGTTCCTTGTTTCTAAAATATCTAGTATGTTATCTTCATAGTAGTAACCATGTAAAAAGACTTCTGGGAGCTGCAGAGAGGGTGGTGAGGGGGATGACTGTGAAAGGATAAAAACAGGGTGACATTGAAGATGACTTGTAAAGGTTATCTGATCAATGAGTGAATAGCAGTTAAGAGTGTGAGAATGTATACAAAAGTACATAGAAAAAACAGTCAGAGTTGGGAAAGTCAGAGCAGGAAAACATGCCTAGCGGTCAAGCTAGTCATTTCCTCCAATTTAAACAAACTGAGCCTCTATCAGAGATAGTCCGGCTGACAGATAGATAAATCAAGTTATCTAACGTTGTAGAGTTAAAAATCAATGTCAAAATTGGACTTTGCAAATACACAAATCGACAGTAACTCAAATTTCACTGTACCAATTGGTGCATGTGACAATAAATGCAACTTGAACTTGGACAATAGACAATAGGTGCAGGAGTAGGCCATTCGGCCCTTCGAGTCAGCACTGCCATTCAATGTGATCATGGCTGATCATCCACAATCAGTACCCCGTTCCTCCCTTCTCCCCATATCCCCTGACTCTGCTACCTTTAAGAGCCCTATCTAGCTCTCTCTTGAAAGTATCCAGAGAACTGGCCTCCGCCGTCCTCTGAGGCAGAGAATTCCACAGACTCACAACTGTGTGTGAAAAAGTGTTTCCTCGTCTCCATTCTAAATGGCTTACCCCTTATTCTTAAACTGTGCCCCCTGTTTCTGGACTCCCCCAACATCGGGACCTCTTAGCTCCTGTATTCAACTCCTCTTGTTATGAAGGCCAACATGCCATTCGCTTTCTTCACTGCCTGCTTTACCTGCATGCTTATTTTCATTGACTGATGAACAAAGACCCCCAGATCCCGTTGTACTTCCCCTTTTCGCAATGACACCATTTACATAGTAATCTGTCTTCCTGTTTTTGCTACCAAAATGGATAACCTCACATTTATTCACATTAAACTGCATCTGCCATGCATCTGCCCACTCACCCAACCTGTCCAAGTCACCCTGCATACTCATAGCATCCTCCTCACAGTTCCCACTGCCAACCAGCTTTGTGCCATCTGCAAATTTGCTAATGTTACTTGTAATTCCTTCATCTAAATCATTAATATAGGCAGGCAGTGAAGAAAGTGAATGGCATGTTGGCCTTTATAACAAGATGAATCAAATTTAGGAGCAAAGAGGCTCTTCTGCCCTTCTGCTGTTGTACAGAGCCCTAGTGAGACCACACCTGGAGCATTGTGTGCAGGTTTGGCCCCCTAATTTGAGGAAGGACATTCTTGCTATTGAGGGAGTGCAGCGTAGGTTTACAAGGTTAATTCCAGGACGGCGGGACTGTCATATGTTGAGAGAATAGAACATAGAAACATAGAAAAATAGGTGCAGGAGTAGGCCATTCGGCCCTTCGAGCCTGCACCACCATTCAATATGATCATGGCTGATCATCCAACTCAGTATCCCGTACCTGCCTTCTCTCCATACCCCCTGATCCCTTTAGCCACAAGAGCCACATCCAACTCCCTCTTGAATATAACCAATGAACTGGCCTCAACGACCTTCTGTGGCAGAGAATTCCAGAGACTCACCACTCTCCGTGTAAAGAATGTTTTCCTCATCTCGGTCCTAAAGGAATTCCCCCTTATCCTGAGACTGTGACCCCTTGTTCTGGAATGGAGCAGCTGGGCTTGTACACTCTGGAGTTTAGAAGGATGAGAGGTGATCTCATTGAAACATATAAGATTGTTAAGGGTTTGGACACGCTAGAGGCAGGAAACAGGTTCCCGACGTTGGGGGAGTCCAGAACCAGGAACCACAGTTTAAGAATAATAAATAAGCCATTTAGAACGGAGACGAGGAAACACTTTTTCTCACAGGGAATGGTGAGTCTGCAAAATTCTCTGCCTCAGAGGGCGGTGGAGGCGGGTTCTCTGGATGCTTTCAAGAGAGAGCTAGATAGGGCTCTTAAAAATAGCAGAGTCAGGGGATATGGGGAGAAGACAGGAACGGGGTACTAATTGGAGATGATCAGCCATGATCACATTGAATGGCGGTGGTGGCTCAAAGGGCCGAACGGCCTGCTCCTGCACCTATTGTCTATATATTGTAAATAGCTGCGATCCAAGCACCGAGCTTTGCGGTACCCCACTAATGACTGCCTGTCATTCTGAAAGGGACCCTTTAATCCCTGCTCTTAGTTTCCTGTCTGCCAACCAATTTTCTATCCATGTCAGCACTCTACCCCCAATACCATGTGCCCTAATTTTGCCCACTAATCTCCTTTGTGGAGCCTTATCAAATGCTTTCTGAAAGTCCTTGTACACTACATCCACTGGCTCTCCCTTGTCCATTTTCCTAGTTACATCTTTGTAATTTCATGCTGTAATTCCATGCTGACTCGGACCAATCCTGTTACAGCTATCCAAATCTGCCGCTATTTCATCTTTTATGATTGACTCCAGCATCTTCCCCACCACCGATGTCAGGTTCACTGGTCTATAATTCCCTGTTTTCTCTCTCCCGCCTTTCTTAAAAAGTGGGATAACATTAGCTACCCTTCAATCCACAGGATCTGATCCTGAATCTATAGAACATTGGAAAATGATCTCCAATGCTACAGAAATTACATCTTGCAATTTCAACTTTATGACCCCAATTAATAATATTAGCTCAAGAAATATTATTTCGAAACATTCATTCCCCCATTTATGTTACTAAGTAATTGAACTAGTCTACCAGCCAACAGAAGTATTGGAATTTGATTATTCAGTGAGTATTAGGATACTGTGGGAAGCTAGAGAGGAAATTGCAGTTGCCCTGGCTGAGATTTATAAATCAGATAGATAGGGTGGTGAAAAGGGTCTTTGGCATTTTGGCCTTTAGCAGTCAGAGTATTGAGTATTGTGGGGTTATGTTGTAGTTATACAAAATATTGATGAGGCCACATTTATTGTGTTTAGTTTTAGGAAAGATGTTGTCAAGCTGGAAAGTGTGCAGAGTAGAATTCCGAGGATGTTGTGCGGTCTCAGGTACCTGAGCAATAGGGAGCAGTTGAGCAGGCTAGTACTCTATTCCTTGGACTGCAGGGGGATAAGGGGAGATCTTATAGAAGTGTACAAAATCGTGAGAAGAATGGATCGAGTAAACACACAGTCTCTTTCCAGAAGTAGGGAAATCAAGAACAAGAGGACATAGTTTTAAGGTGAGGGGGGGGGGGGGGGGGGATAGTAAGATTAAACGAGAACTTACCTGTTCGAAGTTTGATCTTTATTTTATGAGGAGTAACGATGAGGGATTACGTGAAGAAGGCCCGCCTGGCGCTGGAACGGCATACTTCAAAGCAGCGGCATGAAAAACACAGAACACAATAGCCGGAGTAAGATAGTAAGGCTCATTATAGATTTAGAACTACCAGATGATCATTCATTTTATGAGGGTGTGGAGTGGAGGGCACGTAATCCCTCATCGTTACTCCTCATCAAATAAGATCAAAAACTTCGAACTGGTAAGTTCTCGTTTAATCTTACTATTTTACTTCGGAGTCACGTGAGTGACTACGTGAAGAGTTTGAAGCTTTTTGTGTTTTTCATGTCGTAGAATTCTTCCATACGACAGTCCGGCTAGGTCAACACATACATGAGAAAACCAGACTAGTTTTAGTTCTTTCCATAAACATTTTTAATGATAAAAGAACATATAATAACCCTCTTTATACCCGAGGGAACCATTACAGAGTGATAAAAGATATAAGTGATAACATAATTGATCATATTAATCAATAGTGAAACAAAGCAGGTGACTATAGTGAACCCAACACCGCGTGTCCAAAGCCTGTCATTGTGTGAACAGGTTTATTGTAGAACTTTGAAAAAGTTTCTTCTTTACTCCACCTGCGGTTCTAAAATATGCTCGAGCGGTACGTCCTGTACCTTCGCCGCGGATGTAGCTGCTGCCCTGGTGGAGTGAGATTTGAACACATCAGTGTCTACTCTGATAAATTAACACCTGTTTTAACCACCTTGAGATTGTTTGCACTGAAGCTTTTGTGTGTGGTTTCTTATGCGTAATCATTAATGTTTTTTCATTACCTCGAAGAGTTTTGGTAATTTTTATATATTGGTTCAAATGTCTAACTACACACAATGTTGGATCAATAGGATAAGCTTGAAAGGTTACCTTTGCTCCAGTTCTTCCTGGTCTGCTTTGTTTGATCAGATCGTAAACATAGAACACAACGTTATCTGTAGTCACATGCATACAGTCTAAACGCAACATTTGTAATGTTTGCACCCTTTGAGCTGAAACCAATGACATTAACATTACTAATTTGAATGTTAATCTTTCCAATGACAAACCATCGATTGGAGTCCATTGCCTAAGTAAAGTAAGTACAATGCTAACATCCCAAATCTCTGTATATCTTGGTTTTGGCGGGTTTTTGTTAAAGATTCCTTTCATAAATCTGGATATTAATGGATGTGATCCAATTGATTTCTGGTCAGATATTTGTCCTAAATAAGATGATAAGGCACTACGTGCACTATTAATGGCACTGTAACTTAAGTGTTGTTTAAAATGCAACTCGGCAAGGAACTCCAATACATTTGCAATGTTCACAGTATGATAAGATATATTTGACTGTCTGCAAAATCCTTCCCATTTCTTTATATGTGTCATATATTGTCTCTGTGTGCTATCTCGCCATGATGCGGCTATAACATCCATAGTTCTATCCGACAATCCAAGCTCCTGTAGTGGTCAGGTCAAAACCTGCAGATTAACAAATGCATATAAGCATGTAATGGATGAATTTCTTTGGTTACTGGTTTTATCAATAAATCACTGCTGTTAGGAATTGACATATATGGTTCTTTAATCATGTTTAACATCAATGGGAACCAAGGTTGTGTCGGCCAATTTGGGATTACCAACAATCCTGTGGCAGAGTCTTGTCCTATTTTCTTCAGACATTGCTGAACCAGAGCAAATGGTGGAAAAGCATAAAAGAACATATTCCCCCAGTGTAATGAAAAAGCATCTACTGCTACTGCGTCTGGGTCTGGTTCCCAAGACACATATTTAGGCAACTGATGATTTAGTCTTGATGCAAATAGATCAATGTCTGGTAACCCATATCGAGTCACAATTTTACTGAAAATTACTGGGTTCAGCATCCATTCTGTGTTATCTTTAAATATCCTTGATCTATTATCTGCCACCATATTGTCTTTACCTGGAATGTAGTTTGCCGAGATCCAAATTTGGTGGTTAATACACCATTGCCATATCTGATTGACCAGACAATCACATGATACCGATCTGACTCCGCCCATGTGATTAATATATGCAACAGCTGTTTTATTGTCTAATTGTATTAGTACATGTAGATTCTTTTTTGTAGAACAATATGCCTTCAGTCCATAAAAAGCACCCAACAATTCTAAATAGTTAATACCATATGTTTGGAGAAACATTTCCTCTTGGACAGTCCATCTACCTCCACAACTGGAGAATGAATCTGTTGCCCCCCATCCGAGAGCACTAGCATCTGTTTGTAAAATCACTCCAGGCTGTTGTATCAGAATGTTTCTAGCAGCTTGTGGGACATTTTCAATCCACCATTGTAATTCCAATAAAGCTTCTTTTGTTAATTGCATAGGCCTATCAAAATGGCCTGCTCTCTTTTTTTAGAGCTCTTATTTTGTCCCTTTGAAGGTTTTGGTAATGTAATGGACCAAATTCCACTGCAGGAAATGCTGCTACTAGCTTACCAATAACCTTTGCTACTTCTCGGATGGAGGGATAAAGTTTGTGAATGAGACCCCTACAAGTCACCAAAATATCATCAATCATATCTGTTGGGAAAGTTACTAACATAGTAACTGAGTTAATTACAAACCCCAAATAGTTAATTGACTGTGCCAGCTGCAGCTGGGACTTAATTGGATGGATCAAGAAACCTAACTTTTCAAATAAAGCTTTAGTTGCTGAAACTGATTTTCCAGCTGATTCCTGATTGTCATTGATGATTAAAATGTCATCGAGATAAGCCATAACGATGTGTTTTTGTGCTCTTAATTGTGCTAAAACTGGTTTCAACAGCTTTGTAAAGAGCCTGGGAGCTGAACTTAACCCATTTGGTAAAGCTCTGAATTGCCACAGCTGTCCCAGCCAATTAAATTTTAAATACCTTTGAAAGAACTGATGTATTGATACAGAATAATAAGCGTCCTTTAAATCAATTGTAGCCATATAACAACCTGCTGATATCAAATGTCTTGCAGTATTAAACGTTTCCATTTTAAAATGTTTGTATTCGACAAATTTATTAAGATTTAGTAAGGTCCAGAATAATTCTGCAACCACCATCTTTTTTATCTCTTGGAAATATATTTGACACAAATTGATGCTCGTGTTCAACAGTTTTTTCAATAACACCTTTTTTTAAACAATTTGTCAATTTCCCCATTTATTTCTGCCTTTTCCTTTGCAGAAAACATGAAACCATAAGCAGGTTTATTTTGTACTGGAGAGTTAACACCTTCTTTAAATGTAATAGTAGCTCCTGAAACTGTTTGTAAAATAAACCGATCAGATATGATGGTAAGCCATTCATCATAAAACATTTGTAATCTCCCTCCAACTGGAGATTTGTCCACAGTTTCTTTAAACATAGAATAAATCTTTTGTACCTCTCCATATGAACGTGGTGGTCTCCTTCTCCCCGTATACGGGTAAACATTAGGCTGTGTCGGATGATAATATTTTCTTATCATATTCCTGCCTCTGTTTCCAAAATCAAATCCCCTTCTTGGCGAAAAATACCTTCTTTGTCCAAAGACAAAAGGTCTCATGTGGCTAATAGATTTAGCCTCTTCATCCATATCTTTTATTTGTTTAGGCAGGTTTTCTCCAAATAGATAACCAGGAGCTTGAACACCACTTGCTCGACACAGACTTGCAAACCTTGGATGAAATATGGGCCGAATCGCAATCTTTCTCATACAATTAATTTCATAGAAGGAATTGCATAATAAGCCCAAAGTATCTTTTTGAATTTTATCCATCTCCAACCCCTCCATTTGTCTTCCATAAGCAGTAATGGCAGCAGAAATTAATTTGAGGATTCTTTGAAATCTCATTTCTTGTCCTCTCATGCCTGGGGTCATAGATGTCCATATAGACGGATTAACCGTAGGTACCTTCAATGAGGTGCAATTATCCGGTGTTTTATATAATTCTGCTGTTTCAATCATCACAGAATCTTGAAGTTGGTGAGATACCATATAATTAATGTTGGCAGCTAGGTTTTCTTCCATAGCCTCACCACTTCCTTCAGGTATAGCAAAATCTTTTGCTATCTCAGGCACATCTGGCTTTCTCTTTTTTATTTGTGGTGTGCATTCATAATCCACATCACCACTTGCAGGGTCTGTCTTTTGCAGCCCTGATCCACTTGGAATTATATCCAATGAGACTTCCTCCGCCCTAAATCCTGGGTCCGGAGTTTAGCCATATTCCATATAGCTAAATATAGTCACATAGCCATATTCTGTATATTCAAGCCCCTCAGGGTCTTTTTGGGAAACTTCTGGGTACTGTGACCCTTGTCTCATTATATTTTGGAGTACTTTCTCCATATGTTCCATTTTTAGCCACATAGCTTTATTATCCGGAGGACTTTCATTGTCAGAGTCATTATCAGAAACCGGATCCGCACTAATCTCTTGTCCCGTATTTTTAGCTTCACCCCGGGATGATCTTTTTACCCGCGAAATTTTTCTTTCAGATTTCTCCAATTTCTTTTCCATTTATCTGGCTAAATCAGCACGCCAACGTGACTCTGATTTTTACTTTTACTTTCACTTTTTTGCTGGTTTTACCAGCGTAACGTCTTTTTTAGAACGTCCCCACTTTCCCTTACACTTACCTGCGGGTCCGTTCCGACCGCTGCGAGGAGCTGCGCTTTGCAACTCCTGCTTCTGCCGTCAGCGTCGACGTAATGCCGTTCCAGCGCCAGGCGGGCCTTCTTCACGTAGTCACTCACGTGACTCCGAAGTAAAATAGGAACCTGAGGAGTAATTTTTTTATATGCAAAGGGTGGTTGATGTATTGAATGAGCTGCCAGATGAGGTAGTAGAGGCATAAAATTTGAGAAACATTTAGACAAATCCATAGATAGGATAGGGTTAGAGGGATATGGGTCAAATGCAGGCAGACAGGGACTAGTGTAAATGGGACATGTTGGTCGGTGTGGGCTAGGTGGGCCAATGGGCCTGTTTCCAATGTGGTATGACTGTGAAGGAAGTGAGAATTTATAGTGAAAGCATAGTCTTTGAAGATTATTAATTTGAGCTCAGTTGGTGTTTGTGTATTCTTCCATTAATGTTGACATCAACTTCTTGGCCATACACATCTAATATAATGTAATGAAATATTAACAATAGTCTTTCAAAGGAAATTAAACATACTTATTACCTGCATATACTTTTTCTTAAGATGAAAATTTTGGTCATTCATTCTTTTATAGAGGTATGTGCATTTTTCTTCCAGTTTCATTTGGTAATCTGCTTGTAGGGATAGTATGTTAATATCTACTCTTCTCTGTAGCATTGTTCTATCCTGAAGAAGACAAATTAATTTAAGCATATTATAACAATTCTTTGATTTTATAAAATCATTTATGCTTCCAATATGATTTTACATTTTTTCTGATTTACTGTTCAGTTTTGCTATGCTGGGAAAAACTAGTTAATGATTTAATGTTAAATATTATTTAGTCCAAGAACTCATCATATTTCATGTACAAGTATGTTTCTACGCTTGCATGCATGTAAAGATGTCCATGAAAATTCCCTCTTGCATAGTCATAGAGCTTGGAAACGGCCTTAGGCCCAATTCGTCCATGCCAACCAAGATGCCCAATCTAAACTAGTCCCATTTGCCGGCATTAAGTTCATATCCCACTCAACCTTTTCTCTCCATGTACCTGTCCCAGTGTCTTTTAAGCACTATAATTGTAACTGGCTCCGCTACCTTCTCAGGCAGCTCGTTCCATGTACCCATCACCATGCAGTTATAAAAATTGAAAACCCGTGAATATCTATATTACTAAAAGTCATTTTATGCAATATAATGACTTTTAGTAATTATATTACAATAATATAATTACTAAAATACTATAATTACTAACGCAACGGGTCCCCCTTGGTCTAGTTAAACATAAAATGCTGGAAATATTGGTCAGGCAGAGGGAAACATGTAACATTCATGTTGATGGCCTTTGATCAGAACTGACTAGTATGCTGCTAATCCACTTAAACCAAACTCAAACAAAGCACCTTCCACTTGCATAGTTATGATGCAAATAAAAAGCTAAGCGTAAATAAGAAGGGTGCATATCTCATTCAACAGAAATACTTGGTTTATCCCAGTATAAGACATTGTAATGCACACTCCTGAAAGAACCTCATTCAGAAGATGAGATATCACCGCCCAAAACAATATTATTCGGAGCTGTAAATTCAGTGGTATCCATGACCAGAATCTGTGCAAATGCAACTACTCTATTTAAAATGGAAAACAAAGCCAAACCTCAAGGCCAGTTAACATCATAAGGAAAATGTTAGAAGCTATAATTTCACATTACAATAGGGCAGTTTGAAAAATCCAAGGCAATCAGCCAAAGTCAACATAGCTTTGTGAAAAGGAAATTATATTTGACCAATTCATTGGATCTCTTTTTTTTTTTTAAGGGTGTAAAACCCTTTGGCCCACCAAGTCCGCGCCGACCAGTGATCATCCCATACACCAGCACTATCCTACATACCTAGAAACCTGTTATCGATGAAGTGTGGGAGGCAACTGGAACACCCGGACCGAGGAAACCCACATGATCACAGGCAGAAAGTACTAACTCCGTACAGACAGCATCCTTAGTCAGGCTCAAACCTGGGTCTTTGTCGATGTAAGGCAGCAACTCTACTGCTGCGCCACTGTGCCGCAAACCTAAGCAGCCATACTGTATGACTCAATGACTATGCAAGAGAAAATGTTCAGAGATATCTTTACATGATTGTAAACATAGAAACATATATGTGGATGAATTGTTGGGACAATTTGCAGCGGCAAATGAACCTACAAATCTGCATGTCTTTGGAATGTGGGAGGAAACCCACGCGGTCTCAGGGATAACGTACAAACTCTGTATAGACAGCACCCGGAGTCAGAATCAAACCCGGGTCGCTGGTGCTGTAAAGCAGTAACTCTATCGCTGTGCCACTGTGCAGCTATCATTTATACAATTATAAAAGGTTACCATGCCAAGCCCAACATAAACAACTTTTATTTTCTGTAATAACCTTTGATGCATCACTTTATCAAATGAGAAAATGACCAGATAAATTGTGCCCAGTGCATCTTAGTACAGGCCAGTAACATCGATCCCTTCAAACTCTATTGTATACTTTTCTGTGTTATCAAATAATGATTCACCAAAATAGAGTCGTGGTGTCGGTGTTCAATTTAGTATGCATGCTACATACTACTGTACTCTTGATTCATTCTGGCACATTCTCTTATTTAAAATTAAGTACCACATTGCAATAAAAGTTAATGATCACTCAAGTACCTTTACCAATGTCTCAACTGCAGTACTTAGTTCCTTCAGTTCCAATATGTCACTGACTTCAGTTTGAGTAGAACGGTCTGTTTTAAAGAAGCCAATCTTCAACAGATCTGAAATTGCAGGACTGAAAGGAAAATTTATGAAACATTTATATATTTGTAAAAGAGATCATTCTAGAATGGCAAAATATAATTTCCTTAAGCAAAGAAAATAAGAGGCAATACTTAAAAAAAAAAGAAAATGGAGGAGTGATAAAATTGTAGGTTGTAAAATGTAAAAATAAATATTCAAAGCTACACATCAGGATGCCCTGCAGGTTAATCCAATTTCATTCTTGATCCCTACGGACCATGATTGATTTCTAGACTATGCTAAATTATCTGCCACAAAGTAGGGTTAACTTTCAGGGTTTAAGCAATCTAGGATGATTCAGGTTCCTATTCTTGGTTACTATTGAGCAGTTGAGGGAGTAATCAATGGCATGGGGATTAAACCAGCATACCTGCATATTACAAATGAACTGTAAAGTATTAGCATAGCAACAAACCAAATGCTACTCCACAATATTCAGTTCACACAAAGGAGAATACATCCGGATAATTACTTTCCAAATAACTGTTTTCAATGATATGTAAATTGATGGGAAATATCATTATTACAGCCTTGGTTCAAATATTACAGGTATGCTGAAAGTATATGCAATTAAGAGCAATTTACAGAATTAAGTATAAGGTGTAAAACTACAGTCAATGGGCATCATGGAGAAAGCACTCCAATTGGCTGGTAATTGGCAAGTAACATGTACACCACCCAAGACAATGACCATCTTCAGCAAAAGACAGTTGAATCATCTGCCCTTTAAATTATTTAATTAGTCACCATCATGTTCTCAACCATTAACATTCTTGGGATGTACTCTGACCAGAAACTCAACTGGTAAATATGGTTTGAAGAGCATGTCATTGGCTGAATATCCTGCAACGTGTGACTCACCTCCTGACATACCAAAATTTACAGAGCACACATTGGAAATATAGCCTAAAAACTCTCAAGATTCTTGATATCATCCAGAATAAACCAGAGTGTGGAAACAAGGAACTGCAGGTGTTGGATTACAAAGTGCTGGAGTAAGTCTGATGGTCAGGCAGCATCTCTGGAGACAATGGATAGGTGACATTTCGTGGCAGGACCCTCATTCTGACAGTTCGGGTGATGTTTGGCTTGGGACGTCATCTATCCATATTCTCCAGATGTTGCCTGACCTGTTGAGTTACTCCAACACTTTGTATCCCTTTATCCAGTAAAAACGAGTTTGTTTAACGGGCAACCCATAAACTACTCTAATCATTCATTCCCTATATCTCTGGCGAATTGACTAGTGTGCACAAAATGTACTGATGTTTTCTGTTCAACTGTGTGTGGATGGGTGGTCACAGCCTGAGGCTTGTTTGAAGTAACATGAGTGACTTTTAAATTACCCCGAGAACTTGCACTGAGGCTCCTACAAACAGCACCACCCAAACCCACAATCTCGACTGCAAAGAAGCACAATGGTGGCATGAGTATGGGGTAACATAATTGAGCACAAGTTCCTCCCCAAGCTGCACAACTACATCATTGTCACCGGGTCTGAATCCTGGAACTTTCTTCACAACAGCAGAGTGGAAATACATTCACAACGATTGCAATCCGCTATCGCCTTCAGAGCAATGGAGGGCGGGCAAGGACTTCTTGCAGTGTGGTCTACTATCCCACATTTTTGTACTTGATATGATTGTGTCTAATATGTGGTAGGATGGCCACTGAACCAAATGCAAAATAAGAATTTCACTGTACTGGGGTACACTTGACAATAAAGTAGCATTGAATGAATCATTCTTGGTCGCATTGAATACCAACAAAACTTTTTTTTTAAGGTGCACAACTGTCAGCTGTCAACCAAAACCTTTGAGCTGAGAACGAATATACTGCCGACTAGCACAAGAAAATACAGAAAGAGAAGAATAATAGATAGCCAGGAACTCTGTTCTGCGGGCACCTACAGGTTTTGCATTTACTGATAACTGACAGCGGAGAGCAGAGGTACAGATAAACCAGCCGACTCCGAGCCATGTTACCTTGGTAGACAGCTGTCATCGGTGGAATGAGGTGTCAGCGAGGCCAGGTCCTCGTCGCATTTGTGCTCGGGCTCAGCCGGAGGAGACTCCATCGTCGCCATGCCGGAGCCGGCCCGGCCCGGCCCGGCCAGCCCCGCTGTTGCCATGGTAACAGGGCCGAGCAGGCGGCCGCGGACGGGGCTCTGGGCCGGACACACGCACGTGCGCGGAGGGCTCGCCCGCGCAGGGCGCGAGCGCGGCGACACCAACCGCCTTGCACCGGGCGGCTCGTCCGCTCTCCTGAAGCCCCGGCCGGCCAACGCTTCAGATGCGAAATATCGGTCATACCCAGGCTTGAGCCGTGCAGAACGGCCACCGGTTTGGTAGCTAAACTCGACATCGTTGGGTACCCACCTAATCCAGATATCAACCCGCAAAAAAAAATCGTTCACTTTTTTAAAAACTTACAGAAAACCCAATTGCAACAGCTCTGATTTAAGATGTCGAATTACTTATTCGTCATATAGTTCATTGGCTTGCTTTGGAACCAGATTCCTAAATTCTGTTTTAACCGAAGATTAAGGCGCTATTTTGGAATGCAGCCTGCAATAGTTGAGACAAATGGATGCAGTGGAAAGACAAAGCTCAGGTACGCCACCTACAAGGAAAAAAAACATGCATTTTTCATGCAACACTTCGATGCCAGGCATGAATATTTTAAGTATATATAAATGTTTCTCAATGGAGGGGGAGGAGGTTCTCAGCCATGCACAATTTTCACGGCATTTTATGACGAAATTATAATGGTCGAGACCCTTCATCTAGGTGCACCCGTCTCGACTCTAAACGCCGATAGTCCATTCCACTCCACGGATGCTTCCTGGCCCGCTGAATTCCACTCGGCTGTTTTCCTATATTAAAAAAAGTGGAGCAATTCAGTCCCTGAAAACTAAGAATTCGAACTGAAACTTTCAGAATGGACCAACATGTTTCATTTGGTACTATCGCTAAGCGTTAAGGAGCAAAGTCGCTTAATGGAATTAAGGTAGAGATAAGGCAAGATCTAAACAAATATTGTAAACACAACTCCAGGAATGAATTGATCACTTTTCTTACATTTCAATGGAAAATTGGCAGCATTGTGGATAAACAGTAGTTTTAAAGATGGTAAATTTCCAAAGATCTTACGTAAAATCGATGTTCAACAATCACAAGTATCTTGCTTTCCGACCGGTCATTGGAGTGTTTTCAGTTGATGTCAATTGACTTGTGTTTAACCAGGGCATCTTAATGCCATGCTCGAACAAAAGCCCACATAATGTTCAGGTCAGTCTTATTCACCTCACTGCCAGAATTCAATTTTGTGATTAATGTTTGAACCAAGAATGTGGTAATGTCTGGTCCTGGTGAATCGAAAATTAGGTAATAGTAAATAGGGTATTGGTGCGTGACGGTCATTTAATAACACAATGTTTTTCATCATTTTGTTGACAATTGAGGTAGACAGATTGCACAGTAAACATAGAAATTAGGTGCAGGAGCAGGCCATTCGGCCCTTCGAGCCTGCACCGCCATTCAATATGATCATGGCTGATCATCCAACTCAGTATGCTGTACCTGCCTTCTCTCCATACCCCCCTGATCCCTTCAGCCACAAGGGCCACATCCAACTCCCTCTTAAATATGGCCAACAAACTGGCCTCAACTACCTTCTGTGGCAGAGAATTCCACAGATTCACCACTCTCTGTGTGAAAAACGATTTTCTCATCTCGGTCCTAAAAGACCTCCCCCTTATCCTTAAACTGTGACCCCTTGTCCTGGACTTCCCCAACATCGGGAACAATCTTCCTGCATCTAGCCTGTCCAACCCCTTAAGAATTTTGTAAGTCTCTATGAGATCACCCCTCAATCTTCTAAATTCCAGCGAGTATAAGCCGAGTCTATCCAGTCTTTCTTCATATGGAAGTCGTGCCATCCCAGGAATCAGTCTGGCGAACCTTCTCTGTACTCCCGCTATGGCAAGAATGTCTTTCCTCAGATTAGGAGACCAAAACTGTACGCAATACTCCAGGTGTGGCCTCACCAAGACCCTGTACAACTGCAGTAGAACCTCCCTGCTCTTGCACTCAAATCCTTTTGCTATGAATGCCAGCATACCATTTGCTTTCTTCACATGCACCTCGCTTCAATGACTTCATGACACCCATTTCTCGCTGCATCTCCCCTTTTCCTAATCGGTCACCATTCAAATAATAGTCTACCTTCCTGTTTTTGCCACCAAAGTGGATAACCTCACATTTATCCACATTATACTGCATCTGCCATGCATTTGCCCACTCACCCAGTCTATCCAAGTCATCCTGCAGTCTCCTAGCATCCTCCTCACAGCTAACACTGCCTCCCAGCTTTGTGTCATCCGCAAACTTCGAGATGTTGCATTTAATTCCCTCGTCCAAATCATTAATGTATATTGTAAATAGCTGGGGTCCCAGCACTGAGCCTTGCGGCACCCCACTAGTCACTGTCTCCCATCCTGAAAAGGACCCGTTCACTCCTACTCTTTGCTTCCTGTCTGCCAGCCAGTTTTCTATCCACATCAATACTGAACCACCAATACCGTGTGCTTTAAGTTTGTATACCAATCTCTTGTGTGGGACCTTGTCGAAAGCCTTCTGAAAGTCCAGATATAACACATCCACTGCTTTTCCCTTATCCACTCTACTAGTTACATCCTCAAAAAATTCAATAAGATTCGTCAGACATGATTTACCCTTCGTAAATCCATGCTGACTTTGTCCAATGATTTCACCACTTTCCAAATGCGCTGCTATCCCATCTTTAATAATGGACTCTAGCAGTTTCCCCACTACCGATGTTAGACTAACTGGTCTGTAATTCCCCGTTTTCTCTCTCCCTCCCTTTTTAAAAAGTGGGGTTACATTAGCTACCCTCCAATCCTCAGGAACTACTCCAGAATCTAAAGAGTTTTGAAAAATTATCACTAAGGCATCTGCTATTTCTGGGGCTACTTCCTTAAGTACCCAGCCTATCTGGCCCTGGGGATTTATCGGCCTTTAATCCATTCAATTTACCTAACACCACTTTCCGGCTGACCTGGATTTCACTCATTTCCTCCATCTCATTTGACCCGCGATCCCCTGCTATTTCCGGCAAATTATTTATGTCTTCCTTAGTGAAGGCAGAACCAAAGTAATTATTCAATTGGTCTACCATGTCCTTGTTCCCCATGATCAATTCACCCCTTTCTGACTGCAAGGGACCTACATTTGTTTTAACTAATCTTTTGCGCTTCACATATCGATAAAAACTTTTGCAGTCAGTTTTTATGTTTCCTGCCAGTTTTCTTTCATACACCATTTTCCCTTTCCTAATTAAGCCCTTTGTCCTCCTCTGTTGGTCTCTGAATTTCTCCCAGTCCTCTGGTAGGCTGCTTTTTCTGGCTAATTTGTACGCTTCATCTTTTTCTTTGATACTATCTCTGATTTCCCTCGTTATCCAGAGGCCAGATTAGATTTGTCCTACTTTTTTGAATGAGACATACCTAGGCAATTTTCTTTATTGTTGAGTTGAATGCCAGTGTTTAACTGGAACAGCTTGGCTAGAGGTGCAATTGATTCTGGAACACAGTTCTTTGAAACCACAGCTGGGATGTTGTCTGGACGTGTAGCGTTTGCTCTATCCAGGGCTCTCAGTTGTGTCTTAATTGACTGGAGTGCGTCTTCTGTGATTTAGGGATCTCAAAGGAAGCCAGAATGGAACATTTATTTGGCACTTATAGCTGAACATGATTATGAATGTGTAAGAAGGAACTGCAGATGTTGGTTTAAATGTTTCAGCCTTCCACAGTCACAGGCTGAACCCTTCCATTGTTGAGGATGGAGATGTTCTTCCAACGTTTTACGCAACACTTTTAATTGTCTACAATCACATGATTGGATGTGATTACATGGTGTTAAACTGACCTGTTGGTTATTAGATCAAAGCTCTCTGTATTGCATGCTATTTTTGTTGTTTAGAATTCAAGTAGTACAGCTTCAATAGACTGGCAGTTTATTATTTTTTTTGGTCGTCTGATACTGCTCCCAACAAAATGTGAAGAAAAGAACTGCAGTTGTTGGTTTACACCAAAGATAGACACAAAATGTTGGAGTAACACCGCATCAGGCAGCAACTCTGGAGAAAAATGATGGAGCCCTTCTGAACTAAGGTTGAACTCTGGGTTAATATTAATGGTAAATAGATGAATATACCAAGCTTTGAAATGGTCAATGTCTGAAGAAGATGGGATTGGTCTCTATGGTGCCTGACTCTGTCCCTGCACAGTCCTGAAGATCGTCCGATACCTCATGTTGTACGAGAACCTTTTCAGCCGTCTCTAAATGTATTTGAGGTACATATATACATATTAATTTATTTTTATTGAATTCTTCTCATTAATTTACCATATGTCCATCCTTGTTACTCTGCCTTGCTTTGTTTGGTGATGTGTCTTAGTACTGCCTAGATCTTTGCTGATCTTCCTCATTGTTTTATTTTGGGACTGCATGTGAGATACACCAGCAACTACACAATGCTGAGAAACCAAATACTATGTGTTTCTAGTTGCTCAACTCACAATTAGTAGGTGATCAGCTGTGCTAGCGATGGATTTCTGGGCACGTTCTGTACTCCGTTTGCTGGCATGAAAGACAATCCACTATGTAATGCTGGCTAGGATTCATTGCAACTTTCAACATTAAATTCCAAGAACGCATTCATAAAATTGCCAAATAGGTATATAATTTGCAAATGAATTTAAAAAACAGAGTAATGTATCGCAATTGGTAAAAGAAATTAGGAATTCACATATATTTGAAAAATGACATTAACAGAGTACAATAAGTAAAGAAATGGGGGAAGCACAAAGACATATCCAAAAGCAACAATGCCACTTAATTAGGATGGAAACATGCCAAATCAAGCTTCAGCATTTAACTTGAGGGTTTGATTTGAAAAGTGTGAATTTGTGGGTACCTTGCCTAATTAAAGTGATGAAGGTAACCATAAATGTAATTACTTAAGATATTCCTGTAACTTAGGATGAATGTTATGGATAACATTTAAACAGAGTGAAAGTATAATTCTGTTAAATATTTTGGGTAACAGAAAATTCACTAAATGATTGTGGAAATAAAATATTGAAAATAATTAACCCTAAAGTGAGCTTTAAATACATGTTTATTTGTTATCACAGAGTCATAGGGTGATACAGTGTGGAAACAAGCCATTCAGCCTAAAGGCCCTGTCCCACCTATGTGTCCTTGGCATGCAAATTACGCGACCTCGTCATCGCGTTGAGGCGCACAGGCAAAGTGGGACAGGTCCAAGATCCTGGCGGGACGCAACGTCTCACCTCCAACAGCAGCAGAAGCAGGCAAATGATCGTTAAACTCAGTCTGGGGCTCATGGCCGTTGCGGAGCCGGATTAGCCTCCACTTCCCAAAGTGCCAAGAAAATTGAAGATATTCACAAAATGCAGGAGTAACTCAGCAGGACCGGCAGCATCTCTGGAGAGAAGGAATGGGTGACTTTTCGGGTCGAGGTGGGAGGTGGAAGGGGAGGAGACAGCAAGGGTTAACAGAATTGAGAAAATTCAATGTTCAAGCCCAGAGGATGCAGACTCCCCAAGCGGAATATGAGGTGCTATTCCTCCAACTTGCGGTGTTGCTCACTCTGACTGTGGAGGAGGCTCCGGCCTTGGCATTCCCTCTCTATCTCGGGCCCTGGCATTCCCTCTCTCTCTATCACCTCTCCGTCAGCCCTCGGGCCCTGGCATTCCCTCTCTCTCTCTCCCCCACCCTAGTCGCACTAGCTTCTCATTTTCACACTACAAACAGCTTACAATGGCTTGTTCCCTTTATCATCGATACTTTTTTGCATATGTTTCATTCATTATTCTTTATCTCTCCACATCACCGTCTATATCTCTCGTTTCCCTGATCCCTGACCAGTCTGAAGAAGGGTCTCAACCCGAAACGTCGCCTATCTCCTTCGCTCCTTAGATGCTGCTGCACCCGCTGAGTTTCTCCAGCCTTTTGTGTACCCTCGATTCTCCAGCATCTGCAGTTCCTTCTTTAACAACATGCTGCCAGTCCCGCTGAGTTACTCCTGCATTTTGTGTCCATCTTCAAATGACGTCACGCACTCCAGAGGGCTGTGCAGGCGCATGAAGATGCGTGCGACCATTGCGGGACCGTCGCGCCTCAACGCGACGACGAGGTCACGTAATTAGCGTGCCAAGGACACGTAAGTGGGATGGCTTAACTTGCCCAAACCAGCCAACATGTCCCAGTTACACTAGTCCCACCTGCCTGCGTTTAGTCCATATCCCTCCAAACCTGTCCTACCTATGTATCTGTCTAACTGTCTCTTAAACGTTGGGATAGTCCCAGCCTCAACTCCCTCCTCTGGCAGCTTGTTCCATACATGCACCACCCTTTGTGTAAAAAGGTTAACCCTCAGATTCCTATTAAATCCTTTCCCTCTCACCTTTAACCTATGTTCTCTGGTCCTCAATTCTCCTACTCTAGGAAAGAGATTATGTGCATCTACCCCCAATTTATTCCTCTCATGATTTTATACACCTCTATAAGATCACCCCTCATTCTCCTGTGCTCCAAGGAATTGGGATCCAGTCTACTCAACCTTTCCCTACAGCTTACATCCTCAAGTCCTGGCAACATCCTTGTAAATCTCTGAACCCTTTCAAGCTTGACAATATCTATGTTCTATACTATTACTAAAACTCTCATCTTGTCCTCTTCCCGTTTGCATTTTTTAAAAAAATTACGCAAAACGGTACCCTATATCGCTAGGATTTTTCGCCACCTTATACACCGTTCACCTCTGCTCCAAGCGCATCACGTTTTGTTCCGATCGGTGAAATATTAGAAAAGTTATGAAGGTTAAATAAATTGTGAGATCAGTAGATTGGTCTTCTCACCTGTCAATCACCATGAAGGTAACGCCCCTTCCGGCACCTATGGAGAATAAATCCCTGGAGGCGGGGCTGAGTCCGTAAGCAGGACTGGGAGCAGTTGCGTGAGGCTGAAAGCGCCGGGTGAGCAGAGTGCGAGCTGCATCTGCTGTGATCACCCCCCCTTCCCCCCATACCCTCCCTTCCCCCCACCCCTTTCCTCACCCCACCTCCACCACCCCATTCCTTTCCCCTTCCCCCAACCCTCACTCCCCCACCCCCTTCCCCTTCACCCCCTACCCCCAGCCCCCCTACCCTCCGATCCGCCCCACCCACCCGCCCCCTCACCCCCTTCCCCCCCTTCCCCCTACCCTCCCACCCGCCCTCCCTTACCCCACCACCTTCCCCCACCCCCCCTCATCCTACAGCCCCCTTATCCCACAGCCCTTCCCCCCCCCCTCCCCACGCCCCCCCTCCCCACCCCCCCTTCCCCACGCTCCCCACGACCCCCCTCCCCCCCTTCCCCACGCCCCCCCCCCCCTTCCCCATTCCTGGGTATTGAGTTGTTTAATGCAGAAGCCATCCTGCTGTTTCTGATAAGATTATATATTTTTAAAGTGAATGAATGCCAGGAAATACACACGTCATTGGTTTTGACCTAGATATTCAAATAGAATGAAATAGTTTGGGTTATTTATGTCAGTAAAAGGTAACCAGATAGAAGAAGATTGACTGATCAGATTTTTCAGTCTCGGTGAAATATTAATACATGCATAATGTTTATTATGAAAGGAGGTGCATAATGGTTACTTTGACCCGGACTGTATGTAGTGCCTATAAAATGTTAAAGTTCAAAACCTATCCACGAGCCAAATGCTGGCATTTTATGCTCCACATTCGTGTATGTGTCATTGATTGAAACATTATCTTTGTGTCTTTTGAAAAAGGAATGTCTTGACCTCAAATTAAAGACCTAGTCAGTCCAACTATAATGCCATATATTCAGTTCATACCATTCAATCATATTTTCACGCAATTCTGAGAAAGCAAGATCTAGCAGGATTGCGAGGCATGTGCTTAGATAAGAAGCTTAGCAAACTATTTGTTTTCATTTCAAACATCAGAAACAGGCTTAAATCATTACATATATAATGATTTTATATATAAAACGACCACTGTTTGTAAATTCCACTTTATTTTATTATCCAATTTCAATTGGGCATAGTTAAGTTACTAAACTGCAAACAGAGATTTGGACCTCCACTGAAGAGACACAAGTTTGAATCCCACCAGGGCATTTTGGGTATTTAAATGAAAACAATGGTAACCATGGAACTTGAATTGTCATAAAAACTCAAGTGGTTCTTATGGGAAGGAAAACAGCCATCCTTGGTAAAATATCCTGGCCTTGAGACATCTCAAGAACCCTCAATGCAGTTTTCCCTTAATGCCTACTCAGCTAAGGAGAGATTAGGGATGGCCAGTAAATATCTATTATCCATATGCTCCAAACAGTTTAAAAATAAAAGGATTTTATTTTTGTTTATGCTTCTGTTTAAATTTGGTTACTACTCTTTCTCTATATGGCCTGTGATTCATAGCTATCCAACACAAAAACAGGCCCTTTGGTCCAACTCATCCATGCCAGGTGTACATACCTGTTCCAGGTGTACATCGGCGAGATCAAGCGCAGGCTCAGCGATCATTTCGCTGAACACCTCCGCTCAGTCCACCTTAACCTACCTGATCTTCCATTTGCTCAACATTTTAACTCCCCCTCCCATTCCCAATCTGATCTTTCTGTCCTGGGCCTCCGCCATTGTCAGAGTGAGGCCCAATGCAAATTGGAGGAACAGCACCTCATATTTTGCTTGGGTAACTTACACCCCAGAGGTATGACCATTGACTGCACTTTAAATAGCCCTTGCTTTCCCGCTTTCTCCATCCCACTTCCCAGTTCTCCCACTGAAAGAGCTAATAATCAAATCTAATAGTCAAATCTAAAATGGAGTCGTTCTTCTACAAAATCATGGACTAGTAGAACAAAAGAATGGCTTGGTGCCAAGTCTGAATGACTTTGCAAATTATATGGAACACAATATGGAGGACAGGTTTTCTTTTTAATAAGGAAATTATGATGGAATCCTGCAGTAATAACATGTGCTACTTTCAAGGCCATAAAGAAACCAAGATTGAAAAAATAGCTGACGCTCCAGAGATAAGTAATAACTTGTTATTGGATGAGCTTGATTTGGACCCATTTTTCCTATATTCTGAAAGGCTGCAGAATCTTTCAGTCATGCCATATTCAGACTTTGTAGGAGTGTTTTACTGATAAGAAAAATGTATAATTGTACTAACTTTGGTTTGTTCTGTGAGTGGAGCCCGAGAAGCAATGAGCAAAGTTTGTGCTCATTGTAGATCTTTGCCACTCCTGTCTGAGGAATCAATTAAAGATTGCCATGGTTTACCTTTAACAGTTTTTATTGTTATCTGCTTTTTAAGAAGCGAACCTGGACACCACCAGTCTTACCATCTCTGACTACGTAGACCAGGGGTCGGCAACCTTGTTCTACATAGGGGCCAGGACGCATGTCTGCGAGAAGATGGTGGGCCACATCCCTGGCCTATTGACAACCGGGATCCCGACAGTGAAGCCCAGACACAGGTGTGCGGCCATGCCGGCGGCTTTGCGCAGGATGTGGTACAGCCAGAGCTCGCCGCTCGTCGGTGCTTGGCGCTCGGCGGCTCCTCCATTGCGGCCGCCAGAGCAGGCCGCCTTGCGTCACCACGCCTAGGCGCTGCGGCCTTGGGCCTGGGAGGAGGAGCCCGGCCTCACTAAGAAAAATGTATAATTGTGCTAACTTTCCTTTGTTCTGTGAGTGGAGCCCGAGAAGCAATGAGCAACGTCTGTGCTCATTGTAGCTTTGCCACTCCCGTCTGACGAATCAATTAAAGATTGCCATGCTTTACCTTTAACAGTTTTTGTTGCTATCTGCTTTTTTAAAAATGAACCTTGTCATTTGGCGTAGTCAGCAGGATCTCGCTGGGACCAGCAACAGATGACTGAGTAAGAGGGTGCAGTTGACCGGAATCTGAAGTGGAGAAATCTGAGCTCTAGTCAAACGCTTTGCGTCCGGCCTCCCGAAGAAGCTCCCAGAAAAAAATTAAGGTCCTGAGTCTGAGGTTGATCTGGTTCCAGAAGCAGATCTAGAAGCAGACAGTGAAGGTAAGACCACTTGTATAAAGAATTGGCTTGTATATTGGAAATGAGTAAAGGATTGGACACGGCAGACTACGAAGTTTTTGTCACTAATGTGTATTGCAAAGACAAGATGTCTTGAAAAGAAGTGTATGGAAAAGACAAAGTGTCTTGAAGGGACAGTGTTTTGAAAAGACTGTTGTGAATTTGCTACCAGAGAGAGTAGCCAGATTGGGCTTTACAAACTGCAATGGTTTGTTACTAATAAAGGATTGGGCTTAAGAGGCTGAAAAGGTTTGTTACAGTTTGTGTACTAAGTACATAGTGATTTGGAGATTGGATAGACATGGAAATAATTTGAAGAAGAGTGACGGAAAGACGGCTGTACAACACACGTGTTATTGGTTTAATAAGAACAACAAGAATTATAGAATATTGAATTATAAATTGACCAAACGTTTGAGTAATGTGTCTTGATCAGTAGGAGGAATATGGAATGTGAAGACTATTGAAAGCAGAGAGTGAGAGAGAGAGAGTGAGGCAGAAAAGAAGTGGGTGGAGACGTGAGATAGTAGTTGGATGGACTATGCTTGTAAAAGAGGGATTGAATTGAGGAACAAAGACGGAACAATTAAAAGATGAAAGTACTTCAGATGGAATGCCAGTGGGCAGAGGAATAGGAGATAAGGGCTAAGGCAACGAAAGAAAGTGCTGATAAGAGTTCGGAGAACATACCCGGTACCGGTCAGTCCTCTATAGACCCTATGTCTGGCAATGGCGACCCTGTCTATAGAAGAAGGGGGAGGTGGCCAATCACAATCTGGATCACTGTCCAATCACAGCTCAGACCACCCCCATTTTGAACATTAACCCGCCTACCATCATATTAAACTATTCCATTTGTTCATTTTAAATTCTCACTCCAACAAGAAGACGACTTTTGCAAACCCCCCCCAGTCCCAGTTCACAAAGTCTCCCAGGGGAATTTCCTAGCTTGCTAATTCTGCAAATTGGTCCCCACAGACACAAAGATTATTTTAAACAGAAAGGCTTTTGTCAGACAAGGGAGGGGAATGTAAAGTTAATACAGAGAGACGTCCATAATGTGCCATGCAATTATTTATTTTTTTGAAACGAGGGGGCTGCGCCACTTTGGCTAACTCGGATAAATTTGTATCCCTGATGTACATTTTGCCTGTTTTTTTACTAGTTTTCTTTAATGTTCGAAGGGAAGTATTTGTTCTAAACCCAAAGCTCTCTCAAAAAATTCTAGGATCTTCTTTCAAGTTGTCACTCATCCAAGTTCTGTTTCTTATCTGACTAGAGAGCTCACTGTTCTTTTCAAGGCTCTGCTGCCTTCTGTGTTCAGGATTTCGCTATGTCTGTTTCATTTCTCCCAAAGCCTATCGGGATACTTGACATCCAGTACCAGGCTATATTTATATATTCATATATATGACCCTTTTGATGAAATGGTCCATGTCAGATGAAATAGGATGTCATTGAATGAGCTTGCAATCTATGAAATTGAATTGTTTATTTTTTGTTTTCTCTTAACTTTAAGTTTATTTTCTTCCCATTTCTTACTTTTTGAATTGAGTTCGCATAGAGACCTGAATTCCACAATAGCCACGTGACATCCAAGTAGATGTGTTACATAAGATTGAAGATGCCTTTATCTCAGATCAAAATCTGTTAATTTGAAATGTAAATTTGGGGAGATAGATTGGAAGAATTGGGAATATTTAATTTAAAAAAAAATTATGTATTTTTAAAGGCCTTATTGGTAGTTAAAGAATGATCTCACATCCCCCACCATCCATAGAATTCTGGATTAGTGGAGGGAATGAATAGGACGCTAAAGTGTGCGGAAGTTAGTTATGACCTACAGGCCCACAGCAATAAATTAATTACATACGCACAGCAATTAAGCACAACCTTGTCAGTCTTGCATTCACAGGGATTGAAAACGCAGAAGCCACTGCCAGTTGAACACAGACACAGTCCATACTACTGGGAAACTACGTACTGATAAGTTACTAGGATCGGACAAAATTGGGACTGTGTTGGAGCGGACTGTACCAGGTGTTACTACGACACCAACCGCCGTGAAGATTGAAGATTACTCCCGTTGGAGACATCTGACACGATTGACTGTAAATGAAACGATTGACTGTAGATGAAAAATGTGCTCACCAATGACCAGTCTGAAAATGACCATCTCGCTTCCATCACACAGCCGCTGAAGGAGATCAATCAGGTTGTTGAGTTGATAAGCCTTAGTTTTGGAGTGCAACACAGTTAAGGGCCTGTCCCAGCAGCATGCAACTCGATGCGATGAGCGCGACCTAATGTGGTCGCTTGAGCCGTCCGGCGTTGCGAGGCCGGTCCCACTTCGATCGCCGGAGCCGTGCGGAATTGTGCGGAGTTCGTCCCGACATCGTGCGGGGCTCCGAAAAACTGACCATGCTCAAAAATTCCGCGCGGCAACGGCTTGTCGGCTCGCAGTCGCCTCGACACATTACTCACCGCCTCGACGTCGTGCCTCCGTGACCCCCATCTGTAGGTGCCTCCGTGACCTTCTCTGTGTGTGCCTCTGTGCCCCTCTCTGTGTGTGCCTCTGTGTCCCTCTCTGTGTGTGCCTCTCTGTCCTGACGAACTTACCTTTCAGACTTCGTTCCAAGTTTGCCTCACTTTGCGCCACTCACCCCACCTCCGCGCGGCCCCAGCTGCCGGTTTGGTCGCGCTCTTCGCATGCAGGCGCATGCTGTTGGGAACGGCCATGTACAGGGATCACCCGACCCCCGCGCGGCCCCCGCTGCCGGTTTGATCGCGCTCACCGCATGGAGTCGGATGCTGGTAGAACAGGCCCTTTACAGAACTGGATTGAGGTAAATCCCAGCCGGGATCAAAGTGAGGAGCTGAGTTGGGATGGATCAGACAGACAGTTGGCATTGATGGAGAAGGAAGAAGAATGCTGGCTTCACACGCTGATGGACAACTTGGGAGAAAGAACAACTCCATTTGTGAAAAGAAACTACATTTGTGATGAATGTCGACAGACTTTCAAACAGCGGAAACAATTGTCAGTTCAACAAATGTGCCATACTGGAGCAAATCCTTTGCAGTATGAAGTTTGTGGTTTCCAGTGCAGGCAAAGAGCATCCTTGAAATACCATATGACCAAGCACAAGGCAGAAGCTAAACTTTAATTTTCTTGTGACCAATGTGAGAAATGTTTCTAGAAGGCTCACAATTTGAATGTTCATATGTCCATTGTTCATCCCTTGACCCATAATACAGATAAAAATCTATTGAAATTGAATCAAATCAGCTACAGTCAGCTAGAAACATTAATTAAGCAGGAACCCTGTTAATAGTTATTCAACAGCTATATGATGAGTCTGAAGAATCTTGCACCCTTTTTCAGTGTCAGCAAGACACAAAGGATTAACATGAATGAAGGCAATCAAGCCAGGCTCACCTAAAATAGGTAGAGCAAAGGAAATGTTAGTGTGGAGAATATAGTTCTGAGCATTGTAGCACACCAGTTCCAGAGACAAAGTCCAATGTCTGCAATGAAGTAGAGATGAATCAGACAGAATCCTAGCAATTGGAAGGACTGTTCAGAACTCTGATAACAAAGGGGAAGAAGCTAGTTGGTGTTGTGGTGAGGCAGGATTCCACTTTGCCACAGTTACATCCTGGCATGCATTCAAGTCGCAGCGTTGTTTTGAATGAGGGACAGCGCCCATCCAGTAGAAATAAGGACTCAATGGAGGAAGTTCTGGATGGTTCAATAATCCTTTCACCTTGGAATGGAAGTGACTGAAAATGGTGAGGGTGATAATGTTGCGAAGCATCAACCTGTCCCAGTGTTAGCAGACTTTCAGCCTTGTACATACAGTGGAGCCACTTCGCGGTCGGTGGATGTGACAACTCTGAATCCCCATTGAAGAAGGATGTTCTTGCGCTAAGATCCTGAATATACAGAGTGCTCTTGGGAAAATGTTTAGGTACAAGATGCAACTCCACCATTAAATGTGAAAAAAAAGTTAACGGCAATGAAGCATCTTGTTCTATAAGAAATGTTGTTGCGGATGGATTGGAATCCAGTGATCTTTCTGAAAGGTATTTATCAAGTGAGGATGACCGAGAAGTAAAAGTTAAGAATGGTTCTTCAGATGAGTCTTTTCAACAATATTGGAAGAAGAAGTGTAAGTTACCAGTTAAGAAGTGCAATATTAAGGATGTGAAGAAAAACTGGACCAAAACGTGGCCGGAAACCAAAGTCAAACTTGGAAAGGGAAGATTTTCCCACCATGTATCGATGTCAGTATAAGGGTTGCTGTGCTGTTTACAGAGGAGTTGGCGGACTTAAGAAACATATAAAAGAGCAGCATGAAGAGGTGCGTGAAAGACCTTGCCCCCACCCAGGATGTAACAAGGTGTTTCTGATTGATCGCTACCTGCAGCGCCATCCATACAGAAGAAAGAACATCTTTACAGATCAGGAGGAAGTGTAAAGCCTTTGGTCACAACTTCGGAAAGACAATTTGGTCAACAATCTTGAAGCATTTTGAGCTCTATCATATGACCAAGGGTCTAGAGAGAGAGAGAAGCTGAACATTTTTAAACAGATGGACCTCTTAAAAGAGATCATGCATAACCCTATCCAGGAAGACAATCTCAAACCTGATGGGTAATCAGTATGATGACAATCAGGACATGATGACAATCAACGCCATACACCTCTGCACATCGATGGAGCTGATGTGGAAAGGGTCAGCAGTGTGAAGTTCCTAGGACTCCACCTGTCAGATGACCTGACGCCCACGACCAACACCACAGCACTGGTCAAGAGAGCCCAGCAGCGACTACACCCTCTCCGAAGACTACGGAAAGCAGGTCTCCCCACTGCACACCTACGAACTTTTTATAGGGGGACAATCGAGAGCACATTAACCTAAGGCATCACCTCCTGGTTCGGGAGCTGCAAGGCATACGAACGGCACCAACTGGACAGGGTTGTGAAGACCGCCAGCAGGATTATTGGTGCTCCACTCCCATAATTGCTGGACATATACAGGAAGAGATGTATTAGCAGAGCCATCTCCATCATCAAAGACCCCTACCACCCATCGCATCACATATTCTCCATCCTGCCATCTGGGAAGAGGTACAGGAGCATCAGCTGCAAAACCAGCAGGATGCTCCTCAGCTTCTTCCCACAGGCTATAAGACTGATAAATGGACTTTGCCCCCTGCCAAAGTATCACGCACCAAACACCAACCTGGACACACTGAAGCAGAGCCATTGTCGTGCCACTGCCGATCGGAACTCGTGATATATGTACTTTTATTCTTTATTTCTATTTATTTTTTACCGCACACTGAATGGACACTGGTTGAGAAACGTTTTTTCGTTTTCCTCTGGGTATGTAAGTACTCAGAAAAATGATAATAAAGATATACAATACAATACAATTAATGAGGATGGCAATGATGGCGTTTCTGATGAGAAGGACAATTCCGTTTTGTTCCCAACCCTGACCAGATCGATGACGATGGTGACAGCAGAGGAGACACCTGCAAGTATGACTTTGACAACAACATCCCAGATATCTATGACATGTGCCCCGAGAACTGCGCCATCAGTGAAACTGACCTGAGGAAGTTCCAACGGGGATGATGCAGATCGTTCCTAACTGGGTTGTGCGCAACAAGGTCAGGGAGTTACCGCAGACCGCCAACTCTGTCCCTGGCTTTACTGTCGGATTTGAGGAGTTCAATGCCATCAACTTCAGTGGCACCTTCTACATCAACACAGACTGCAATCTACGCTGGCTTTGTCTTTGGCTTCCAGTACAGCAGCCACGTCTACATGGTGATGTGGACCTACTGGGAGGAGAGGCTGTCCAAACCCATGGATACGCTAGTGTCTCGCTCAAGGTGGTGAACCCCACCACAGGCCGAGAAGGGGGGAGCACCTGTGCAATGATCTACGAAGAGACTGGCACCCTCGGACAGGTGCAAACTTTATAGCATGACCCCAATATCGGCTGTAAGGATTACATCGCCTACAGGTGGCACCTGATCCATCGACCCTAAAAAAGCTTCCTCAGGATGGTTGTCAATGACGAGAGTGAGAACTGGTTGCCATACCTTTGGTTTGGTGGACTTCGGGGTACTGTGATACATTATGGCTCTATCATTCCGTTAATCATTGCTCTAATGCTTGGGACCATTGTGTGTACCTACCAAGGACTGTGAATGTTATTATGTCTGATAAAAAAGGAGGAATGAAAGAGCTAATAGTCAAATCTAATAGTCAAATCTAAAATGGAGTCGTTCTTCTACAAAAGCATGGCTCGGTGCCAAGTCTGAATGACTTTGCAAATTATATGGAACACAATATAGAGGACAGGTTGTATTTTTAATAAAGAAATTAAGATGGAATCCTGCAGTAATAACACGTGCTTCTTTCAAGGCCATAAAGAAGCAAGATTGAAAAAATAGCTAACACTCCAGAGAGAAGTAATAACGTTATTGGATAGAAACATAGAAATTAGGTGCAGGAGTAGGCCATTCAGCCCTTCGAGCCTGCACCGCCATTCAATATGATCATGGCTGATCATCCAACTCAGTATCCCGTACCTGCCTTCTCTCCATACCCTCTGATCCCCTTAGCCACAAGGGCCACATCCAACTCACTCTTAAATATAGCCAATGAACTGGCCTCAACTACCCTCTGTGGCAGAGAGTTCCAGAGACTCACCACTCTCTGTGTGAAGAAAGTCTTTCTCATCTCGGTCTTAAAGGATTTCCCCCTTATCCTTAAGCTGTGACCCCTTGTCCTGGACTTCCCAAACATCGGGAACAATCTTCCTGCATCTAGCCTGTCCAACCCCTTAAGAATTTTGTAAGTTTCTATAAGATCCCCTCTTAATCTCCTAAATTCCAGAGAGTATAAACCGAGTCTATCCAGTCTTTCTTCATAAGACAGTCCTGACATCCCAGGAATCAGTTGGTGAACCTTCTCTGCACTCCCTCTATGGCAATAATGTCCTTCCTCAGATTTGGAGACCAAAACTGCACGCAATACTCCAGGTGGTCTCACCAAGACCCTGTACAACTGAAGTAGAACCTCCTGCTCCTGTACTCAAATCCTTTTGCTATGAAAGCTAACATACCATTCGCTTTTTTCACTGCCTGCTGCACCTGCAGCCTACTTTCAATGACTGGTGTACCATGACACCCAGGTCTCGCTGCATCTCCCCTTTTCCTAATCGGCCACCTTTTAAATAATAGTCTGCTTTCCTGTTTTTGCCACCAAAGTGGATAACCTCACATTTATCCACATTATACTGCATCTGCCAAACATTTGCCCACTCACCCAGCCTATCCAAGTCACCTTGCAGTCTCCTAGCATCCTCCTCACAGCGAACACTGCCCCCCAGCTTAGTGTCATCCGCAAACTTGGAGATATTGCCTTCAATTCCCTCATCCAGATCATTAATATATATTGTAAATAGCTGGGGTCCCAGCACTGAGCCCTGCGGTACCCCACTAGTTACTGCCTGCCATTGTGAAAAGGACCCGTTTACTCCTACTCTTTGCTTCCTGTTTGCCAGCCAGTTTCTATCCACATCAATACTGAACCCCTAATACCGTATGCTTTAAGTTTTGTAATGGATGAGCTTGATTTGGACCCATTTTTCCTATATCCTGAAAGGCTGCAGAATCTTTCAATCATGCCATATTCAGACTCGGTAGGAGTGTTTTACTGATAAGAAAAATGTATAATTGTGCTAACTTTGGTTTGTTCTGTGAGTGGAGCCCGAGAAGCAATGAGCAAAGTTTGTGCTCATTGTAGATCTTTGCCACTCCTGTCTGAGGAATCAATTAAAGATTGCCATGGTTTACCTTTAACAGTTTTTATTGTTATCTGCTTTTTAAGAAGCGAACCTGGACACCACCAGTCTTACCATCTCTGACTACATAGACCAGGGGTCGGCAACCTTGTTCTACATAGGGGCCAGGACGCATGTCTGCGAGCAGATGGTGGGCCACATCCCTGGCCTATTGACAACCGGGATCCCGACAGTGAAGCCCAGACACAGAAGGTGTGCGGCCATGCCGGCGGCTTTGCGCAGGATGTGGTACAGCCAGAGCTCGCCGCGCGTCGGTGCTTGGCGCTCGGCGGCTCCTCCATTGCGGCCGCCAGAGCAGGCCGCCTTGCGTCACCACGCCTAGGCGCCGCAGCCTTGGGCCTGGGAGGAGGAGCCCGGCCTCACACAGGACGATGGGCAGCAGGATTGATTTTTCAGAGTGATTCACCCGACCCTCGGTCCAAAAATCACCTTCCAGGAAGCGGAGATGACGGAAATCTGCAGGCTGGATGATTGCGGGAAAATAAATACGCCCGTGGGGCAGAATCGGGTTACAGGCCGCATTCGGGCTGTGAGTTGCCGACCCCTGACGCAGACAATACATAGATACATAGACAATAGATGCAGGAGTAGGCCATTCAGCCCTTTAAGCCAGCACCTCCATGGCTGATTATCACAATCAGAACCCCGTCCCTGCCTTCTCCCCAGACTCCTTCCTTTTGCTTGCCCTAAGAGCTCTATATAACTCTCTTTTGAATGCATCCAGTGAATCTGCCTCCACTGCATCTGCCTCCACTGCCTTCTGAGGCAGAGAATTCCACAAATTCACAACTCTGTTTTTCCTCATCTCAGTTCTAAATGACTGCATTCTATATGTGTCCCGTCCACTCCAGACATCTGAAGAATGGTCTTGACCCAAAACGTCACCCATTCCTTCTCTCCAGAGATGCTGCCTGTCCCGCTGAGTTACTCCAGTATTTTGTGTCTACCTCAGCTATGGCCTAACTGATGATTTATATAAACCATTTTGCTCCTGTATTCTTTGCCCATTTTAATTCTTTGCCTGTTTTATGCTTATCTAACGGTGCTGCTTCCTTCAGGGATCCTTAGATAAACACCCAAAGGTTCCTTGTTCAGTGCTTCCAAGAGTGTATATCAATTGTCTCTCCTAGCTTTAGTAGTCCATGCAAAATGAATCCCACTGATCAGGATTAAATTCCATATGGAATTTCTCTGCCCATTTTCTAATAATGCAATCATTCTGTGTTCCGTAAGTAAATTAATGCATTTATTTTGTTATATTTCTTCCCTTCCGTTTAAACAACCGTTCTAATTCGACCTTCTCTGCTCTTATTCGTTTTCAAATCCTTTAATCCCATTCGTTAAGTAGATACACTGACTATGGTATGTAGTGATCAGCTCATGTTTGAGGTTTTTTTTTAAATGTTCTGCTGATGTTTGTGCAGTCACATAAAACTTCAGATGCTGGAATCTTGACCAACAAAGTTCTGGAGTAAGTGGGTCAGGCAACACTGGAGGGAATGGACAGGCGACGTTTTGAATCGGGTCTTTAATTCAGACTGAAGAAGGATCCCACAATTTCTCCCAACACTTTCTGAATCATGCTCTGAGATGCCATTCCAGACCAGCAAGTTACATGGGCATTTCTTTATCAAACATCCGTCTCTTTAAACTACACAAACCTGGTTTATATTAATACTTAATGTTCTGATATTGAAATCATTTTATGGCTTAATGCAGCTTTGATATTTGGAGGGAGCCACTTTCCACAAAAGACATTTCTAGTGACCACGGTTATTTAAACAATCTGGCATGTTTACAGTGCCTTTGAAGTTCCCTTTCAGAATGTTGCAGGATAGAAATTTGCTGGCTCAAATTGCTTCTGAGGGTAGAAAGTTACTGGCCTAGATACGCCATTCGAAAAAATGACAATGCTCGTTGACGACCATTTGACAATCTGGAGATTTGATAAGCAGAAACGGCGCCAGTGTGCAGGTCTGGGGGCAGGTTGCGCCTCTTGGCAGGACGCGGCATTCCAGCGCGTAGAGGCAGCCGGCCTGGTTGTAAACAAGGTCGCCCGTCCGTCCCCGGGCACAGGGGGAGGGGCGGCCGGCCGGCCGGATCCAGGCTCTTCCACCAGACTCACTCACCCTTGACGAATGTGCACTCAAATGCCTTTGAGAAGACGCAGGGCGGCTCCGCTGAGCTCGGGCAGACCAGAGGACGCACTCCGCTATATTTAAAGGATCGAGGCTGAGGTAATCCGGATAATGTTAGGTTGTGTGTGTCGTAGCTGGAATTAAAGACAGCGCGTCCCAATGCGGGCACCGGTGATGACAGCTGCTATTTCTGACGGCGACCCGCACTGGCTGCTATAAAAAGGCCGAGATGCGCTTCTACAGCAGCGTCCTGACCCACTACCCTGAGGCCGCCTTTAAGGTCTCCATCCAAGCAGCGGACAAAGCGCCAGTCGAGAACCCGAGCGCCGCGGTGAAAGGCGAGGCCTCCTGCTCCCCCGCCACCATGCCCGCATTCTCCAGTTGCGACCTGCTACCCCAGGCCCCGGGCTCGGGCCCGGCCGTGCACCTCTACACCTCGACCGCCAGGATCCCTCTGCGGCCGCTGGAGAGGGGCGTGCCCGTGCAGACACTGAACGAGAGGGCTTTCGCCGCATCCGAGCGGACTGGTCGAGGCCGGGGATTCGGGCTGGAAGAAGAAGAAGAGGTCGGTGACGGGTCGCCGGTGGAAGTTTGGGGCCACGGCCAGGAGAGAGTCTCCGGAGAGCCAGAGGAAGAGATGGCGCGGCTGGGCAACGGGCCTGCGCTGGTGAACAGCCGGGCCCTCGATTGCAGCCGAGCCGAGAGCCATGAGCGAGGCCCGGCTTCGCAGGCAGGGGAACTGGAGCTGGGCACTGGATACAGAACGGTGGACCTGGTGGTGGAGAACAGGTCGGAGAAACACGCCCGGATTGCGCGCTACTGGGCCGAGGTGGAAAAGCAAAACACTTACTTGAGGGAGAAGCAGAAGTACAGGTTTCACAGCATCCCCGACGGCAACTGCCTGTACCGGGCGGTCAGCAAGGCCGTCTCTGGTGATCAGACCATGCACAAGGAGCTGAGGGAGCAAACTGTGTACCACATTGCGGATCACCTGGACGAGTTTAACCCCATCATCGAAGGTGATGTTGGAGAGTTTCTGATCAACGCAGCTCAGGACGGGGCATGGGCTGGTTACCCGGAGTTACTGGCTATGAGTCAGATGCTGAAGGTTAATATCTACCTAACCACTGGAGGTAGCGTGGAAAGCCCAACTGTGTCTACTATGGTGCATTGCCTAGGTCCCGAAGACCAGTCCAAACCCAGCATATGGCTGAGCTGGCTGAGCAATGGGCACTACGACGCAGTTTTTGATCAGTCGCTTCCCAACCCAGAGTACGAAACGTGGTGTGCACAGACACACATTCAGAGGAAAAGAGACGAAGAACTGGCCAAAGCCATGGCGGCTTCACTTTCAAAAATGTACATTGAACAAAACGGTTGCTTTTGAGTCCTTCCACGTTATAGAGTTTGTCAGGACGTGAGGTTCCCTGATAAGCTAGTGAACCTAAATGAGTAAGACTGGCACTCTGAATTGTAGATATTGTTGATACAGTTTTGATTTATTCTTTTATTTTTAATTCTTACACATTCTGATCAGGCTAATGGCACTTTAAATGGATCTTAAAATCTATTATATAAATAACGCCTTAATTCAATGTGTGAATTCATGAATGTTTAACCAAATGGTCGAGCTTAGACTGATGAAGGTTTTGGGACACCTGAGTTTTAATCGGGTTTATTGGAGTTAAGAGACCACGGAATTGAATGGGAAAAATGTCTCATTGATATTTTTGTAATATTTTACATTTCTGGTGTTTGGAAAATGACTTGTTTAGTCTCTGCTTTGAAGAGGTTTTATTTCTTTTGGAGAACACTTTAGAAATATTTGTTTATGTTGCATTTTATGCAGTCATTGTTTTATTGGTGTATTGCCTCTTTTAAGTTTATGTATTCTGGCAGGTGGCTGGTTGCTACTAAATTGCTGCCTTGATTTTATAATTTGAGGTTTCAGATCTTCACAAACTTATTTCACAGTTGTTGATTTTTGTTGTCTTCTGTTATCTGCCCTTTCACTTCTGATTTTTATGTTGTCCAAGATACGTTGAACTTCTAACTTCCTGAAATGGTTTGCAGGGCCAAACCTGTAACCAGTTTGCAACTTGTATTTGTATTGATTATACGTTTATTAATCAACATGGAATGAATAAAACTCATAACTTTTCTCATAAGTAGTTGCTTGAGTTTAAATATTTGATGTGCTACTGAAGGGTATTCTAAGTATCCATTCAGTTTGACATGGGTCCATAAACTTGTGACATAAACTGAATTACAAATTAGGTAGAGGCTTCCATTTAAGTGATGAAATGAAGAATAGTTTGGTTTTAAATGATTAGAATTTAAAGAACCAATGCAATCAGGGATGTTTGAACGTAGGTTAAATGTTGTCTTATGTTCTGCTTTGGATAATTGTTTGATAGAATTTGAGCAGGACACAAATAATTTGGATAAGTTTCCCATTAATTTATTATGTGGCTCTGAATTTAACATTGAGAGATAAGTACGTAAGTAAGTTTATTGGCCAAATATTCACATACAAGGAATTTGCCTTGGTGCTCCGACCGCAAGTAACAACATGGCATACAGTGACAGTTACGAATTACTCAGAAAACACTAAACATTAATAATAATAAAACATTAATGATAAAACACCATTGATCAAGCATGTGAACCAACAAAATACCAGATCAAAGGGAGGCTACAGATTTTTGGCTGTTGAGTAGAGCAACTACTCATGGATAAAAACTGTTTTTATGTCTGGCTGTAGCAGCTTTGACAGTCCGGAGTCTCCTTCCAGAGGGAAGTGATTCAAAGAGTTTGTGGCTAGGGTGAGAGGGGTCAGAGATGATCTTGCCCGCTTCCCGGCCCTTGCAGTGTACAGTTCATCAATGGAGGGAAGTTTGCAGCCAATAACCTTCTCTGCTGATCTGACGATTCGCTGCAGCCTCCAGGTATTGTGCTTGGTGGCTGAGCCAAACCAGACCATGATGGAGAAGGTGAGAACACACTCTACGATGGCCGTGTAGAATTGGACCATCAATACCTGTGGCACGTACACAAAAATGCTGGAGAAACTCAGCGGGTGCAGCAGCATCTATGGAGCGAAGGAAATGGGCAACATTTCTGGCCGAAACCCTTCTTCAGATCTGCCACATTACCTGTGGCAGATTGTGCTTCCTCTGCTGCCGTAGGAAGTACATCCTCTGTTGTGCTTTTTTGACTGTGGAGTCGATGGTAGCCCCCCACTTAAGGAGATGCTGGTTCCCAGCAACTTAAAAGACTCCACAGATGTGACTGTGGTGTTGTTGATGGTGAGGGGAGGGGGAGCTCTCCTAAAGTCTACAATCAATTCCACTGTCTTAAGAGCATTGAGCTCTAGGTTGTTACAATGGCACCAGGACACCAGCTGTGACACTTCCTGTCTGTAGGCAGATTCCTCCCCATCCTGGATCAGTCCAATCAGGGTTGTGTCGTCCGCAAACTTGAGAAGCTTGACAGAGGTGTCTGGAGGTGCAGTCGTTGGTGAGGAGAGCAGCCTTGCGGTGCTCCTATGCTGAGCATTTGCGGGTCCGAGATGTGCTTTCCCAGCCTCACATGCTGCTTCCTGTCTGTCAGGAAGCTGGTGATCCACCGACAGAGGGGTTCAGGCACAGTCAACTCAGAATGTTTGCAGTGTAGTAGCTCTGCACAATGGTGTTGAATGCAGAGCTAAAATCAACAAACAGGATCCTCGCATAGGTCCCCTGGTGGTCTAGGTGCTGTAGGATAAAGTGCAAGCCCAGGTTGACTGCATCATCCATGGATCTATTGGCCCGATATGCAAACTGCAGAGGGCTCAGCAGGGGGTTTGTGATATTTTTCAGCTTGGCCAGCACAAGCCTTTCGAGTGTCTTCATGACCACAGAGGTCAGTGCTACAGGCCTGTAGTCATTAAGACAAGTAATGCTTGTCTTTTTGGGTACAAGGACAATAGTGGTAACTTTGAAGCAGGCAGGGACAGTACATGTTTGCATGGGACTAGTTAAAAATGTCTGTATAGACCGGTGCCAGATGTTTGGCACAGATCTTAAGAGAAGAAGGGGAAACAGAAGAAGGAGATAACTAGATCCTTCATGTCATTGAGTTGTACTGCATGGAAACAGCCTCTTCAGCCCAACACCCATGCCAACCAAAGTGCCCCATTTACACTCGTCCCACCTGCCTGCGTGTGGCCCCTATCCCTCTAAATCTTTCCTATCCATGTACCTGTCCAAATGTCTTTTAAATATTATTACAGTACCTGCCTGAACTAGCTCCTCTGGCAGTTTGTTTCACATACCCACCACTCTGTGTGTGGAAATAGCTGCCCCTCGTATTCCTATTAAATCTTTCCCTCTCACCTTAAACCTATGTTCTTTGGTTCTTGATTTGCCTACTCCAGGTAAAAGACTCGGTGCATTCACATTATCTATTCCCCTCGTAATCTTATGCACCTCTGTAAGATCACCCTCGTCCTCCTGTGCTCCAAGGAATAAAGTCCTAGCCTGCAACACCTCAGGTTTTTCCTACAAGATCAGGGAACATCTTTGTAAATCTCTGCACACTTTCCAGTTTAACACCATCCTTTCTATAGCAGAATGACTAAAGTTGAACACTCTACTCCAAATGTAGCTTCACCAACATCTTGTACAACTGTAACATAACATCCCAACTTCTATACTCAATACCCTAACTGATTGGGGGTGGGAGGGAGAACGGAACAGTGTATCATATGAAGCAACATGGAAGGAGTTTAATATGGAACATAAACATTACTATAGGTAGGCACAAAATGCAGGCAGCATCTCTGGAGAGAAGAAATGGGCGATGTCTGCAGTTTGAAGAAGGGTCTCGACCCGAAACGTTGCCCATTCCTTCTCTCCAGAGATGCTGCCTCACCCGCTGAGTTACTCCAGCATTTTGTGTCTACCTTAGATTTAAACCAGCATCTGCAGTTCTTTCTTACACATTATAAACATTACTATAGTTGAGCCTAACAGCTCTTTTTCCTATGCTGTAAATTTGCATTGAGGACATCAGCCTGCTTTGTTATATGGAATAAACCATTATATTTTGGTCCAGCATTCAAAAGAAAATCCAAGCTGGATTTCTAAATTCCTTTTGAATAATTTTTCAGCTACATTTGAGAGCTGGCTCTACCGCGCTTTTAAACTGAAGTGGCACGAGACTACTCATCTTCCTCAGCCCAATTTCCTCTTATGGCCCCAAAAGAAAAGAGTATTTGGATCACAATTTTGCATTGAATTGAAACAGTCCGAAAATTGTATGCTCTGGTTTTTGATTCTTGTGCTTATCAGTCAATTAAGCGAATGGATTGCAGGGCTCGAAATTAACGGTTGCCTGGGTGCCAATGGCCACCTAAAGTCCCGCCGGGCAACCTAAAAGCCGTGCCATTTTGCCCGGCTTGGCAAGCGAAGGAAAGCTTGGCTAATGTGGACAACGGACGGCCTGATGCAAACTGTGCCGGCGTTTCTCAGAGAGTTCCTCTGTCTCATCCTTGTTCCCTGTCTTGCCCTGTGGAGTTGCTGCTTGTTTGTGAACCAGCGGCTCGGGCAGCGGATTGGTGCTCGACACCGCTGCAAATTGTTCTGTTGCTGTGGTTCCCTTAAAGGGTCTGTCCCACTTTTGAGATTTTTTTTCCCTGCAACTGCGGAGCATCAGTGACGGTTTTAACGAACGTCAGTCACTGACGCTCAGCAGTCACTGAAAAAATCGCAAAGTGGGACAGGCCCTTTAAGGGAACAACAGCAACAGAACAATTTGCAGCGGTGTCGAGTGCCTGAGCCGCTTCTTCCCTTCCTTCTTCCCTTTCCCCCTCATGCTCCCTTCTCCCTGCTCCACTCTTCTTCCCCTTCTCCACCCCCCCCCCAACTCCCCTCAACATCCCCTCTCCCGCTCTCCCTCCCTTCTCCTCCAATCTCCCTCCTCCCCCACCCCCCCACTTTCCTGACGCCCCCCATTTGTGGACCCAGCCTGCAACCAGTGATCCCCCGCACACTATCCCACACACGCTAAGGACAATTTATACAAACCTTTGGAGTGCGGGAGGTAACCCTAACCCTAACTCTAGGTTGAAAGGCTTGGTATTTATAAATTGCCCCTAGCGTGTGTTAGTTTGTGGGGGATCGCTGGTCGGTGCGGACTCGGTGGGACGAAGGGCACTGCATCTCTGAACCAAATGTGACACAGGTGCCCCGGGGGTTGGACTCGAAGCCCCAATATTCTGCTTGGGAACTAAACTGTTGGTCACAAGTTGTCCCAGAGGCAGATCTCTTTTCCAATGCTCTCTCCAAACCCCCAGAGGGAGTGGGCGTTTCAACTGGGTACAGGCAATGTTGTCAATGTACCAGTGCCACCCACCTGCTTCGGCCACTGAGTCTAAATGCCCACCACCCATTTTGAAGCAAGGCGGGAGGGGGGGGGGGGGTAGCAGGAGGTGGGGGGTGTTGTTCCCAAAGTCTGCATTTATCCTATAGTCATTGTTACCAAAACAGATGATGTGGAGTAGACTTTGTGCAGTACTATTAAAGGGATCTAGCTGTCACAGGCTGGGTCCACATATGAGGGGTTCATTTGTGACGGGTTCAGTCTACACTCACTGAATCTATCCCTGTGAAAAGTTAGAGGCGGTGATTTGGATCTGGAAGCGGACCAATACAATATAAAATTGAACGATTCAGACATCTTTTCATTTGCTCAATTGATTTTATTGTATTAATTTTAATATATTGTTTAAACTCCATGCTTTTTACAGCCCATCTGTGGTCCCTAACCGCAACCCTAATCCTAACCGGGCGTCACCCACAGGACAGCATACGTCAGCGTGTGACAGGGCGCACGACATGATGAGACACCCAAATGTCGCCCCTGGATTTTGAACATCGCAAAATCCTGGGGCGACAAGGAGACACCGCGAGTCACTACATGCGTCACGACCCGACCACGACGCGACAACGTCTCAGGCTGTCGCCGATAATGATGCCCAGGTGGGACATGCCCTTAAATCCCTCACCCCACGGGAGGGGGAGAGAAACTGCAAAGCCACCTGCCCGCGTTTGGTCCATATCCCTCCAAACCTGTCCTGTCCATGTACCTGTTTCTGTCCCTGTCTTTCTATCTGTCTCTGTCTCCATCTTTCTATCTCTGTCTCCGCCTCTGCTCTTTCTGTCTCTGTCTCTCGCTTGCCAATCCTCCCCCACTTTTTCATCAGAAACCCACCCTAAAATTTGAAGCTCCCCCAAATGCTCCAGTGTAGTGCCAGGTAACAGCCATGTTGCTGAAAGGGTTGTTATGATACAGCATGGTGTTCCTGAAGTCCCACACCAGAAGAGCTACCCAACATCTGCACTCTCCTTGACCTCATCCTCACCATGCTGGCAAATTCAGCTGAGGCTGAGCGAGGCTTCAGCCTGCTGAAGCAGTTTAAGACCACCATCAGAAATTCCCTCCAGGATGACCAGACGCACCAGCTCCTCATCATGCTGCATGCCAGTAACATCAAGGACTTTGATCCCCGTCCAGCCATCAGCTTGTGGCATGTAGGAGTGATGAGGGCAAGGAGGCCTGACACAAGAGAAGACCCAGCTGCAGCATCTGCCTTGGGACCTCACCCTGACAGTGACAAGTCTGATGAGGAGGATGGTCTGCTCTAGAGCCACTCAGATGACAATTAAAGTGACTTAGATGTATTTGAACAGCTCTGTCTTTACTTTGCTTTTCAGGAGATGGTTTAAATATCAAGCAGAAAAGTTACATAAGGTCTCACGAATATAATGTGTCTGTTCATTTAAAGTTGATATCTTCCCCCCCCCCCCTCCCCCCCCCCCCCCCCCCACCCCGCAAAAATAAAATAAATAACCACTTCAGCCATTTTTATTGCACTTCTGGGCAATCTCACTTGCCAAATTCCATGATTGATTCAATATAATCACCTACTTCCATGACTCATCTTCTTAGTGGGCACAAAGTAAATGAGGTACTATGTACATTCAAAAGTATGGTATTGGTAATAATAATAATATGGTCAGGTAATAATACAGTAACAAGTATGATACAAGAAAAAGAAAATCAAAGTACACTTCCATTCTCTTTATTTATTTTAAATTACAAAATCCTAGAGCAGAAGGGATATATGATGTATCTATGTTTCCCCTCTTGATGTTGTTACTGTGTCTATCTTCAAAGGTGTCAAACAAATCGATTCAATTCTTTATCAACTTACCTTGCTGTGACTGGGAACAACAGAGATTGATGATTGAAGATTCAAGAGGACCCATGCTATGGCTGTGTCATTATAATTGTCGGTCCTTCACAGAAAACATGCTTGCATCAATCTGTAGTGTGAATGGTTAAGTATATATGTTACCATGGTCCAGGATTTATTGACACAGGTTAATCATACGCTGAATAATCCAACCACATTTTTGTTTGGAAGTGGAAAGAAATAATAGAAATTGCATTCATTGCAACATGTAAAAAGAGTATAGATACTGTATTATAATTTTGCTGCTTGTCATTGTGGTATATATCATGTCTTGATTGGTGAATATAGAAACATAAAAAATAGGTGAAGGAGTAGGCCATTCGGCCCTTCGAGCCTGCACCGCCATTCAATATGATCATGGCTGATCATCCAACTCGGTATCCTGTACCTGCCTTCTCTCCATACCTCCTGATCCCTTTAGCCACAAGGACCACATCTAACTCCTTCTTAAATATAGCCAATGAACTGGCCTCGACTACCTTCTGTGGCAGAGAATTCCAGAGACTCACCACTCTCTGTGTGAAAAATATTTTCCTCATCTCGGTCCTAAAGGAATTCCCCCTTATCCTTAGACTGTGACCCCTTGTCCTGGACCTCCCCAACATCTGGAACAATCTTCCTGCATCTAGCCTGTCCAACCCCTTAAGAATTTTGTACGTTTCTATAAGATTCCCCCCTCAATCTTCTAAATTCTAGAGCGCATATGTTTAGTTTGTGACATTATTTGAACCAAAAATAACATGTGAATGCTAAATTGAGCATAATTCCGACTGATAACTATGCACTTCGTCCGAACACGTTATCGCACGCGTCATGCAAGCCGTCTTAAATGACCACCTAAACTGTCATACGGCAACCTAAAAAGCTGCCTAGGTTGCCGTCTGGCAACAGCGAAAAAAAGTGAAGTGAGAGCCCAGGGTTGTAAATTAAATCCTGATTAACTCAAAATAGAATTAATATTTTGAGAATTAGAAATAGAATGTAATATACAAAATTATTTTGTGGGAAATCCAGCTAACCAGAAAGCATTTGTTGATGAACACATAATTTTTGTTAAGGGGAAGGATTAGTCATGCTGGGTTTGTTTTCTTTTGAAAAAGGAGCTTGGACGAATACAAAATCTGAATCATCTCAGTAGAATTTAACAATTGAGTGTATAGACAATAGGTGCAGGAGTAGGCCATTCGGCCCTTCGGGTATATAATTATAAGCTATGACAGTATTGGGGAGAAGGTGAAAAAAATCTCAATCAGGTAATGGTAAATGTTTGAATAGTAGAGACAAACTCACATTTAAAATATACTAGACTAAGTGAGACCCGTTGGGTCCCTTTGTCACACGGGAGGCCTGGTACCCCAACGCAATTTTCCACCACTAAGCCATAGCCCCCAACTGCGCATGATCGGCTGACGGTCCGCACTAACGACAGAAGTTAAGTTAAAGTTAATAACTTTGCATTTAATATTTCCATTACCTCGCCATCTCTCTTCTTACTCCTATCCTCCTCCATTCCCCCTCATCCCTCAGCACTCCATCCCCCTCTTTCATCTGGGAGACATGGCGAGGAAGGGAGGGAGTGAGAGGGATGGAGAGGGAGGAGGGACCGAGAGAGGGAGGGAATGAGGGAGGGAGGGAGGGAAAAAGGGAGGAGACGGAGGGAGAGAGGGAATGAGAGGCAGCGAGGGATGGAAAGAAAGTGAGGGAGAGAGGGGTGTATCAGTTTTACAATGGAGGGAGAGGGGGTAGAGAGAGGGAGACTGAAAGAATGGATGGAGGGAGAGGGAGGGAGGGCACGTCCCTGACACCGGACCCAGGCTTGTCCTTGGTTCCATCCCAGGCCTTGGTTTCTTTCTCGGCCCTGGTCACGGCACCATCCCAAGCCCCGAGCTCGGCCCGTGGCACCACCCTCCCCACCCGGCCACTCCTTCCCTGCGGCGCCGGTGGCAATCTCCAGCCGACTGACAGTGGACACGGCCAATCAGTGTGGCCATGGTGCAGAAAGAGGTGTCGCTGTCCCGGCAAGTGACAGGAAAGGAGATCAATCTGCGCATGCGCAGTTTTTAGAATTTTTGAAACCTTAAAAACTTTTACAATATACCATCGATCGGAACAAACCTTGTCGCAATTGAGCACAGGAGAATGGTGAGTAAGGTGGCGAAAAATCGTAGCACTATCGTGTACCGTTTTTGCGCTAATAGAAAAACCGCGCAAACTGGAAAAGCACAATATTGGAGTTTTAGTTATGTCTAGATAGATTTGCTGAGAACTGAAAAGTGGAATGCTAGGATTGTTTTTTATTAGCTCGACATAAATGGACAGACAATAGGTGCAGGAGTAGGCCTTTTGGCCCTTCGAGCCAGCACCGCCATTCAATGTGATCATGGCTGACATTCCACAATCAGTACCCCGTTTCTGCCTTCTCCCCATGCCCCTTCATTCCGCTTGCCCTAAGAGCTCTATCGAACTCTCTTTTGAATGGATCCTCCACTGCCTTCTGAGGCAAAGAATTCCACAAATTCACAACTCTCTGTGTGAAAAGTTTGTCCTTATCTCAGTTCTAAATGACCTACCCCATATTCTTAAACAGTGGCCCCTGTTTCTGGACTCCCCCAACATCGCGAACATGTTTCCTGCAACTTTCGTGACGAATCCCTTTATAATTTTATATGTTTCTATAAGATCCCCTCTCATCCTTCAAAATTCAAGTGAATACAAGCCCAGTATCTTCTTTCACCATATGACAGTCCCGCCATCCCGGGAATTAACCTTGTGAACCTACGCTGCACTCCCTCAATAGCAAGAATATCCTTCCTCAAATTAGGAGAACAAACTGCACACGATACTCCACCTGGTCTCACCAGGGCCCTATACAATTGTGCCATTAGCTTTCTTCACTGCCTGTTGTACCTGTATGCTTACTTTGAATGACTGATGTACTAGGACACCTAGGTCTCGTTATACTTCCCCTTTTCCTGACCTGACACCATTCAGATGATAATCTGACTTCCCGTTCTTGTCTCCAAAGTGGATAACCTCACATCTATCCACATTATACTGCATCTGCCCACTCACCCAACCTGTCCACGTCACCCTGCAGCCTCATGGCATCCTCGTCACAGTTGACACTGCCACCCAGCTTTGTGTAATCTGCAAATTTGCTAATGTTACTTTTAATTCCTTCATCTAAATCATTAATGTACATTGTAAATAGGTGCGGTCCCAGCACCGAGCCTTGCGGCACCCCATTGGTCACTGCCTGCAATTCTGAAATGGACTGGTTAATCCCTACTCTTTGTTTCCTGCCTGCTAACCAATTTTCTATCCATGTCAATACCCTACCCCCAATACCTTGTGCTCTAATTTTGCCTACTAATCTGTGTGGGACCTTATCAAAGGCTTTCTGAAAGTCCGGGCACACGACATCCACTGGCTCTCTCTCCCGTCCATTTTAATTGTTACATACGGGCCATAGGGCAGCCTCATGTGATACAAGTTGATACGATTGAATGAAAAGAATCACTAAGGAGATGGGAATTTTTTTTAATGGTAATTTGTTAGGCACCTTCATGCTTTAACAAAATAAGGAATAGAAACATATTGTCACTTCTAATTAAGATTGGATATATACTTGTGAAGGAAAATATCTTGCAGGATTTTGGAGGAAATACATCCACATGGACTGCTGCTCAGTGTGCTCCATGTTTCACAATAATTACGATTTTTTAAAGTTATATGCACCAATAGATATTCCAAGCATTAGCAAGTGAAAATCAACTGATACTCCTGGGTATTAATATGCATTTTAAGTAGTGTACTATCAAATTAAGTAAATTATAAGTTTGTTTTCTTTCATTGATCAATTCAATGGTTCTTTATTATCGCAGGTACAGTGAATTATTTTTTGTATACAGTTTAGTAAATTATTTCTATACATAAACACAATTTCCGATTAAGCACAAAGGGTATAGAAATTGCCCACTGAGACCATGCAAGAGCCACCAGGTATGGTGCCAATTTCATAGTCCAAGCTGCATCTGGCTGTAAGGGCTCTTTGTAGCCATCGCCTGCATCCGGATCATCCAGCGAACTGTCGCCCGCTCCTTACCCAGGAAAGAACATGGGAAAATCAATTTCAAAAATATTTTGTTTCGAAATTAAATGAAAATCACCTAAAATGAGCCAAAGGCAGTCTAGCAATACAAACATTTGGAAAGGCAACGTAATTGCCTTTATTAATCCATTTTTCTCCAGGTGAGAATTTTATCCCTGATCAATGTTTCTGGAACTTTTCCCACCACTGAGGTTAAACTGACCAGACTAGTTAGTGGTCTTATACTCCTGGCCATTTTTGAACATTGGAAAAACATTTGTATTTCCCTGCATCAAAAGGTCATTGAAAGATTGTGGTCAGTGACTCCACAATTATTTCCTATATGTCTTCAAAATTGTACGATGAATTCCAGCTGGCCCAAGCCACTTCCCTTTTTAAGTTGAGACAATTTTTTCGATGTCTCCCTGCTACCATTTTTAAGTATCTGGTGTCTCCACTATCTCCTCCTTTACTACTACTTTGGAAGTATTCTCTTCTCTTTTGAAGATGGATACAAAGGTCACATTTAGTAATTTTCCACTGCCCTCTGCATCCATCTGCAAGTTCCCATATTACGCTCCTTTTTAACTATGTTACTGACCTATACTGTGAAGTAGGACGTCGCCTATCCAATACCTCCACAGATGCTGCCTGACCCACTGAGTTACATCAGCACTTTGTGTTTTAGTATCCTTTGCTTCCTGCTTTTGGCCAGTTTTGGATCGTTTTGTCCAACTTGCCTTTGAGACCATGCCCAAAGTCTTATTAAAATTCATGTAAGTCACATTACAAAAATATTAAGAATGCATGTGACGATAATATTTTCTTTTTTTTTCTTTGATCTTATATTATTTCTTCTTAATATGTAATTACTTCTAATAAAAAATATTTTACAAAAAAAAAATTCATGTAAGTCACATGACATTCTTTCCAATAATTTGCTAATCACTTAACCTAACAGGCATGTAATTATTTGATTTTTCTGTTGCTCCCTTTTCTAAATTATAGTAAACAATTTACTACAATTGTAGTAAATTTACTACAATTTTCTGGCAGCTGCCAGGATAAGTCCTGGCAGCATTCCCTTAGCTAAAAAGAAGGAAAATTTGTAATCGGAGCCTCCACAATTTCCTTTTGCTACTTTCAACAACTTGGGAATTGTCTGGTCTTGGCAATTTTTCCACTTTCAAAGATGTAAAATCCTTTACACTTGCTAGTTTACAATATTTCATAGTAATACATTTTTGGCATTGTTTGACATTGATATTGTTGATTGTTCTGTGAAGCCACTGCAAAATTAAGTATCTTGCCTGTATTGTCCAATTTCACACACTGGTTACCTGATTGATTGACCCCTAATATATCTCATCATTTTATTACTCCTGCTCTTTATCTATATTACTTCCTGTTCTGTATATTGATTTTAGAAAAAACACTGCCACTTACGGCTGTGATTTTTGGCCATCTTACTGGGAGTCCTCCACCGCTGCACACGACAAGAGAATTTTTCCCATCGATGAAAAATAAAAGAGTTATTAGTGTTTAAAAATGTTAAGATTCTCTCTCCTGAAGGCCACGCCCCTTCCGGAGGGACTATAAACCCCGGAAGTGTTGAGTGCCTCAGTCGGTCTCTGCAAGATGGGGGAGCAAGAGGGTCATGTCTCTCAGTCTGAGCTGTGAATAACACTGAACACATGTCTACTAAACTGTGAGTGGTTTTACTGACCTGTCAGTGCCCTTAATGTGGTTTGAAAATATAGTTTGGAGATGTTAAAGCTGCATTGCCTTTGGTTTGGAAATGCTAAAGCTGCATTGCCTTTGGTTTGGAAATGCTAAAGCTGCGTTGCCCAATTGACGTTGCCTTGCCCAATTGACGTTGCCTTGCCCAATTGACGTTGCCTTGCCCAATTGACGTTGCCTTGCCCAATTGACGTTTGCCTCGCCCAATTGACGTTGCCTCGCCCAATTGACGTTGCCTCGCCCAATTGACGTTGCCTCGCCCAATTGACGTTGCCTCGCCCAATTGACGTTGCCTTGCCCAATTGACGTTGCCTTGCCCAATTGACGTTGCCTTGCCCAATTGACGTTGCCTTGCCCAATTGACGTTGCCTTGCCCAATTGACGTTGCCTTGCCCAATTGACGTTGCCTTGCCCAATTGACGTTGCCTTGCCCAATTGACGTTGCCTTGCCCAATTGACGTTGCCTTGCCCAATTGACGTTGCCTTGCCCAATTGACGTTGCCTTGCCCAATTGACGTTGCCTTGCCCAATTGACGTTGCCTTGCCCAATTGACGTTGCCTCGCCCAATTGACGTTGCCTCGCCCAATTGACGTTGCCCTCCCCAATTGACGTTGCCTCGCCCAATTGACGTTGCCTTGCCCAATTGACGTTGCCTTGCCCAATTAAGGTTGCTTGCCCAATTAAAGCTGCCTTGCTTAATTAAAGTTACCTTGCCTTCTATATAATTAAAAGTCTAATCTTGACCACTTCCTGTTTGCGTTTTATATTGATTTTAGAAAAAAAGCTTACACGTACGGCTGTGATTTTTGGCCATCCTACTCAGAGTCCCCCTCCGCTCATTAGGTGCCGAGGATTTTTCCCATCGATGAAAAATAAAAGAGTTATTAGTGTTTAAAAAATGTTGAGGTTCTCTCTCCTGTCATCACGCCATGAAGGCCACGCCCCTTCTGGTGGGAGGGGAGGGACTATAAAACCCAGAAGTGTGGGCGTGGCTCAGTCTCTGCATGATGGAGGAGGGAGAGGTCATGACTCGCTGTCTTTAGTGGCCTTGCACCCTGCTTGAAATGGTATGAAACTGCACTTGAATTTGGTGGCCTTGCACCCTGAATGAAGTGGTAAGAAACTGCACTTGAATTTGGTGGCCTTGCACCCTGCTTGAAATGGAATTTCAAGGAATAGCCGTGAGTCAACTGCCAGCCCACCAGCCGTGAGTGAGCTGCCAGCACAACAGGCTTGAGTGACTGACCCGCCAGCCCAAGAATCCATTTGGCCCACAATGTCCATACTAGCCCTCTGGAAACCAGTCCCTTCAGCCCACAACACCCATACTAGCGCTCCAGAAAGTGTCCCCCCCCCCCCCTACTGGCTGCCAATATTGGAATTGGTGGAGAGGTGGAATATTGCTTTGGGGACCATCCCTCCCGTGTGATGCTGGGTCCCAACGGGTCCCACTTAGTCTAGTAAAGTTATAAAATTGAATCGGAGTTTCTTTTATTTTGGCTGCTGATATTTTTATACCTTTTCTTTGCTATTCTTTCCCTTTGATTTCCCTCCCTTACTTCCTATATTCTTAAGCTCTCCATTTCCTATGCTTTACTTTTTCTTTACTTTATGCTTTTACTTTATCTTACCTTCTGTATACTTTGTCATCCATGGAGCCCTTGATTTGTCAGTCCAACGTTTCCTTTTGGGGAACTGTTTACCTTCAATCTGATTGAATGGGAGAATAATGGTATACTGGTTACAATTTTCCACTATTTTATAAATTAAGACAGCAGGCTCTCAGTCACGCTCCATAATTATCCAGGCTGTTGTTCTAGCGCAGTGGTGAAAAAAGTGCTAACTGTCAGATAGGATCTAAAATTGAGGTCCTGTCTGCAATAATGAGTAGATGGAAAAATTCCATGATGCTGTTTTGAAGAGCAGGGTCCTGGCCAATACTTATCTCTCTATCAATATGAACTAAAATAGATTGCCTGGTCATTATTACATCACTGTTAGGAGGGACATCTGTAAAATCAGCATCCACTTTTACTGCATTACAACAGTGAGTGCACTTCAAAAATAGTTCATTGATTGTGAATTGCTTTAGGATGCTGTGGTGTGATGAATTGTGTTATATATAGTGATCTTCCTTGAGTTTATCAAGGGTTTGTTCAAAAGCATAAAGGAATATATAGATTAAAAAGGGGTAGAAAAGACTTTGGGCACATGCTTATAAAGCCCATTTCGCAATCCAATACATTTTTGGTGGCGCCTCTTACTACCTAGTGCTAGGCTCTTGTCATTTATTGTTCTACATTTTTTCCTGCCACTACTTCATTTATAAATGGATTCAATCTCTTTTTTCATTTTGAAGGACAAAGAAGAATTATGGGTGAAACAGTCCCTGAGCAGATTACGCAAGTGTTGAATGAGATACGCCTGGTATAATCTCACAACAGTATAAACAGACTCAGTCTGGTGCCTCAAAGCCTTTGAGCAGTAGTTCTTGTGATAGCTGTGTTCTACAAAAGAAGACATCAGTAAAGTGAGCTGCAACTTGACCCAGAACAACTCAATAGTGGGTATCAAATGGCCAGTCACTACAAAGGTCACAACAGCTATGAGTGTCTCAATTACGAGTTTATTTACTAATATTAAACAATTAGTTGCACACAGCTGGTTGAGCATAATACTGCTGCAATTTTTTTTTCGAGCAAGCCGTTTTATTGAGGTCCTTATGAATAAATAGTGTAACAGACCACAGCAATTTTAATTTATGTTTAGATTTGTTTAAATATTTGTAATATAAATGATATCCAAATGGGAATTTGTATCTTAATGAGTGCATCCTGAGGCACCACCTCTGTTTACAACACAACCTCTGTTTACAACACAACAACCTTGCTTACACTAAACTGCTGCCCTTCAAATTTTCCCTTGTTGGCTTAGTAGAATTAATTCAGGTTAATTAATTCAGAACACAATGAGCATAGAGCTGCACAGGTCTAATAAACCAGCCCCACCATTTTATCTTCATATTAGTTTCTTTCATAAACTAAAGTTTCTATGATGGTTTCCCAATAAGAAGATCGAGAAATCCTTAAAGACCCAGTAAAGAATTCAATTTCTGAGAGCCTCTTTCAAAAATTCCGTCAAAGTTACAGCAGGTAACCACTCTTACATTCTGCTCCAGAAATGTCACCCCAAATTTGTAATCAATTTTAATATAATTTAAATATAATTAGAAATTCACAAATGATTAATCTTACCAAAGTATAAAATTTTTCTATTCCAACAATAGAATTTTCTGCCAGAGATCTGCCCGTGATCATCATTCATTTTAATTTAATAAAGTAACATGCCCCAGCTTAGTCTGCAACTCATGGTTTTTTGATAGACTACAACACTGATTATTCACTGAAGCTTATCAGGATTTGTTTTTGTGTCCATGTGAGAGGCAATTTAACCATATGACAGTAATTTATTTGGATTTTGTCCACTGCAAATTATTATATTCTGATCTAAAATTGATATAAAAACAGTCAGACGAAACTCTGTGCAGCTAATATGTAGTCTGAATAGCTAAACTATTAGGTATATAAAAAATAATTGTTTATTGAACATAGGTTTCCATGGCTTCCTGAGTCAGTGCAGTGGGTTAGGTTGGCTTCCCTATAGTTTGGAATGTACAAGCCCATCTTTATGGTGTAGCACAATTAGTCTCCAAATCAAATCAAGTTTTGTTAATGGTCATATACACGCAGGTACCTTGAGGTACAGGTCAATGGAAATCTTCTCACTTGCAGCAGCTTCATGTAGACTTGGACAACATACAAATAATAAATTATACATAAATTATACGTAAGTTATACATTCAGTGAAATGGATAAAGTCGGTGCCAAAACAAGCCTTGAGTGCTAAAGCACAATTAGAAAATGAGTCTATGTTAGTGCAACAGGTGGTTGTGATATTCCATTGCTGAGGTGGGATTAGGGTTGTCTAGGTGCATTCAAGGGCCTAATGGTTGTAGTTCATGAACCTGGTGGTGTGTGAATTTTGGCTTCTGCATCTCCTGCCTGACAGTAGCAGAGAGAGAAAGGCATGGCTCAGGTGTTGGAAATCCTGGATTATAAATGCACCGTTTTTGAGGCAGCTCCTCATGTAGATACTTTTGATGGTGGGGAAGGCTGCGCCTGTGATTTTCCAGGCTGAGACCACCGCTTTCTGTAGGCTTGAGTAAATGACAAAGTGCTTGAGGAATTCAACAGGTCAGTCAGCATTTGTAGGGGAATATGGACAGACAATATTTTGGGTTGTGACCCTCGCTGCAGTCTCTCATGTTCCTGTGTATTGGAATTACCATTTCAGGCCATGATGTAACCAGTCAGGATACTTTCACTGTGCACTTGTCTAAAAGTATTCAGTAACATTTAATTTAATTTACTTTAGTTTAGAGATACAGTGCAGAAACAGGATCTTGGCCCGTGGAGTCCACGCAGGCCATCGATCGCCTGTACACTTGTTCAATATCCTGCTTTCGCATCCTGATACTAGGGACAATTTACAGAGGCCAATTAACCTACAGAGCAACACATCTTTGGAATGTGGGAGGAAACTGGCGAACCCGGAGGAAACCCACATGGTCACAGGGACGAATGTATGAACGCCGCATAGACCACACCTATAAACGGGATTGAACCCGGGTATCTGCTGCTATGAGTAGCGATGTTACAAAACTTACCTTCATTGGCGCTGCAGTTCTGCCACTGGCCGTGTGCGCGACTAATTAGATTAAAATAAAAAGCGACTTCTAACGCCCTCAACGCCTACAACGTGACGGATCGCAAGAACAGGACAAAACAAAGGGTAAGTCATTTATTTTACATATAATCTTGCTTCTTGGGATGGCTTTAATCTAATTTTCCGTTGCAAAAATGTGATTTGGGCCCCATACGAACTGGCAGTGTTTTTCCTGCCGATATGGAGTTCAAATTCACTGCAAATGCAACGTTCCAATCGATCGCGTTCCAGAAAAACCCACTCGCATGATGAATGCTTTTTTTTGGACAATCATGTCATGAGAGTATCTAAATCGTCTATATTTTGTGTTATTGTCTATCCATAGCCAATATTTTTAATATATCAGTTTTAGTCCCATGTATTATGCAAAAAAATAATAATTTTGATTATATTGAGTGGATTAATTTATGGGAATTAAACATTAAATTCCTTTCATCTGGCATATAAATTCATGACAGTGAGATTTAAAAATCATGTTATATTGTGAATTCTTGTGTGAATGGGATTAGTTTGTTATTGGATACAGGCTATGTTTTTAAATATCCTTTTCTTAAGAAATGGAATCTACAGGACATTCTTAATGGGAAAGTAGTGGGCAGAAAGGCATGTCATGCCTGGTTTGAAGAGGAAAAACTTGTAGTTTACAATGCCAAAATTGAAAAATTGAGGAAAAACAAGCTGTACAGAGTTGCTTATTGGTTACAATCTGAGGAATATGATGATGCTACTGATTATGATATGCCAATATACCAGCTAGCAACTGATCTTCTCCATAAAGACTTGTCTATTGCTAGAAATTGTAATTTATTTACCTATCTGTTACGGACTTACAGCATATAATACAATAATATTAAATTTCTGATCTTGAGAATATCACATTTTTAAATTTTCAAGGCAGTCTGGGTGTTTACCACTATTTCCGTCACAATGGTCAATTTTGTAATTAACTACAATTAGGTAATTAACTAATTATATGCTTTAAAGTTGCTGCTCAGGTTCATGTTCAATTCTGCACCACTCAATTTAAATCTACGTCTTCTGGTTCTTGATTCTCCCACCCTATGTAAAATATTCTGTGCATTCACCCTATCCCTAACATTCTCATAAATCTTTGCACTCTTTCCAGTTTAATGACATCCTTTCTATAGCAGGGTGCCAAAATGGAACGCAGTACTTCGTGTGACGTGCCAAACCACCATGTGTGCCCTCTCATCCATCCTCGGCAACTGTAGATTTAGGGTCTCGCTTGGGAACCCACACCAGCTCCGTCAGGACCCTGAATGATGGTCTCCCCCAGGGCTCTGTCCTAGGTCCCCTACTCTTCAACATTTATGTGAGTGACATATCAACTACCTCGTCCAGGAAGTTTGCATATGCAGATGACCTTGCCCTTGCCAACAAAGGAGATGCCCTTGAGGAGATCAGCAGAGTGCGAACCCAAAACTTGAAGGGGATGGATGAGTACTTCACCTTCTGGCGATTTTGCCCTAAACCCGCAACGACAACTTTGGTTACGCCACCTGATACTCACCTCACCGCTGGATTCCTGAGCCCAGGAAAGCTGAGGCAATTCACCGAAGCGGTGGGGATGATGGGACATGGAAATGGTCAGTGACTCTAAAGACAATGGAGTTCAAACTGGCATCTTTAAACGTGCGCAGTATAAAGAGCACTGCGCGATGTGTTAATGCCTTACAGTACCTGGCCAAGGTCAAGGCAGATGTGACTTTTCTTCAGGAGTGCGGGCTGCCACACCTCCGCTGCTATCGGAGGTGGTCGCGATGGTGGCCCCACGGACTGTCTGTGTGGTCGGGGGGAAATGACTGTCGTGCTTCCGGCCTGGGGATTTTGCTGCGGGGAGGAACTTCACCATCACTGAGGTCAAGGAAGTGGTTGGAGGGCGTCTCCTTGTGGTGGCCGTTATGTACCGTGGCTCTCCGCTCCGGCTGATAAATGTGTATGCCTCACCCACGCAGAGCGAGCGGCTGGCCGTTCTCCAGCAGCTCCCAGTGCTGCTGGCCACGGTCCTGGCAGCTCGTTCTGGCCGGTGACTTCAACTGCATCATTGATGCGGCTGGACGATCCGGCAGTGCCGACAGCAGACTGGACAGCACGTCCAAGTTTCTGATGGAGATGGTAAAAGACGCAAAGCTGCATGACGCCTTCAGCGACCCTGCAGGCGGACCCCAGCCGCAGTTCACTTGGTCGAGATCGACGGTTTTAGCCCCGATCTCGGATAGACTTCGTCTTCACGACGAAGGCCGTCACGGTGAGACACACTGACCTCACGCCAGTGTTCTTCTCCGACCACTGCCTCCTTCAGGCTTCCTGTCACCTACGGGAGGACTGGAAGGCAGGCAGAGGGACGTGGAAGTTAAACACAAAACTGTTGACCCCAGAGAATGTCGAGGGAGCTAAAGAGGGACTACGCATGTTGGAGAACGGTCAAGCCCCTCTTTGACTCCCCCACACTCTGGTGGGAAGCAACCAAGGAGAACATTAAGAGGTTCTTCCATAATTAAAGGGGTTCAGAGAGCAAGACAGAGTCAGAGGGAATTGTGCCAACTCCAGACAGATTTGCAGCAACTGCTCCTTCTGCAGTCGAGCAGGGTGGATGTGAGGGAGGAACTTAGAGAGTTGAAGGACCGGCAAGCTGAGCTCTTCACCTCTGAATCCTCCAAGATCATCTTCCGATCTAGGATCAGCCATGTGGAGCAGGATGAGAACGTGCTCACGTTTCTTCTTCCATAAGGTTCACAGGGGGAGCTCTGTGATGAACAGCCTTAGGGAGGAGGACGACACGGTAGCATCCTCACAGACAGACGTGCTGAGGATCTGCAAATCCTTTTACACAGATTTGTATGACCAAAAGACCACAGACAGTACCTCCTCCCAGAACTTCCTGTCCTCAATCACGGAGGTCTTGGAGGACAGCAAGCGGGAGAGTCTGGACCAACCACTGACCCTAGAGGAGCTGACTGGCTCCATCCGTTCCTTTGACTCGAATAAAACTCCCGGAAGCGATGGCTTACCGGCCGAGTTGTATTTGGCTCTGTGGGACTGGATGGGCCCGGACCTGCTAGAAGTGTACAACGACATGCTTCTGGCTGGTAGCATGTCAGACTCCATGAGGAATGGCAACATCACCCTAATCTACAAGCAGAAAAGGGGGAGATGAAGGACATAAAGAATTGGAGACCATAACACTTTTGAATGTAGACTACAAGATCCTGTGCAAGGCCATCGCCAATCGGGTCAGTCTGCTCTGGGACAGGTGATCCATCCGGACCAAACCTGTGCTAGTACCTGGCAGGAAAATCTCAGACAGCCTAGCGCTGCTGAGAGATACCATCGCCTACGTGCAGGACAGACGGGTGGATGCCTGCCTAGTCAGCTTGGACCAGGAGAAGGCCTTCGACAGGATTTCGCACACGTACATGAGGGACGTGCTCTCCAAAATGGGTTTGGGGAGGGAATCAGGAATTGGATTCAAACTGCTCTACAACCAACATCCGTAGTGCAGTCCAAATCAATGGGTGGGAATCAGACAGTTTCCCTGTAAGGTCTGGAGTTAGGCAGGGGTTGCCCTCCTCTCTCCTGTCTTGTTTGTCTGCTGTATTGAACCTTTTGCTGAATCCATCAGGAAGGATGCGGGCATAAGAGGAGTGACATTGCCAGGCAGTGGGGGCATTCAAGTAAAGACCTCCCTGTACATGGACGATGTCGCTGTCTTCTGCTCGGATCCAGGGTCGGTTCGCAGACTGATTAGTATCTGCGACCAGTTTGAGTCGGCCACGGGAGCCAGGGTGAACCGCAGGAAGAGCGAGGCCATGCTCTTTGGCAACTGGCCTGACAGATCTTCCATCCCCTTCACCATCAAGCCTGACTTCTTGAAAGTGCTGAGGGATCTGGTTCGGGGGGGCTGAGGCATGTAACAAAAATTGGCTGGAGCGGATAGCCAGGGTGGGGAGGAAGCTGGAGCTGTGGAGGCAACGCTCCCTCTCCATAGGGAAAGAATTTGGTCATCAGGTGTGAGGTGCTCTCGGGGCTGCTGTACTTGGCACAAGTGTGGCCTGTCCCTAAGCCCTCATACGCCACAGGGATCACCCGGGCCATCTTCCACTTCATCTGGGGGTCGAGGATGGACCGGGTGCGACGGGCCACAATGTACAAGTCGGCAGACAACGGGGGTAAAAGCGTGCCCAACGTCGCCCTCATTCTGGATGGCCACCTTCGTGTGTGGCTGCATCAGGCGGAGTGTAGAGCCAAGGCACGTGGGCACCAAGTGTCACTACCTGCTGAGGTTCTACCTGTCCCCCCGGTGTTGAGAAGGATGGGCCTGGCGCAGGTGCCACGCAATGTGCCAGTCAGCTGGACATTGCCACCCCATCTGTCGTCGGTGGAAGGGTTCTTCCGGACCAACACCTTTGACCACATGTCCATCGGGCAGGTGGTCAGCACAGAATGTCCTGCAGGCACTGCAGGGAAAGGACTCTATGGACCCTAGTGGCGTGGTTCCCTGAGCAGACTGCCCAGCTCGTCTGGCAAATGCCTCATTCGCCGGAACTCACCAACAAGCACACCAAGACCTGGCTTGACTGGCGGTGAGGGGAGCCCTCCCAGTCAGATCCTTCCTGCACCGTCGGAACCTCACTACCAGCGCACGCTGCCCTCGGGACAGCTGCTATGGCGAGGAGACGGTTGCCCACCTCTTCACAGAGTGTGGGTTTGCTAAAAGAGTCTGGAGAAAAATGCAAGGGTCCCTGGTAAACGCTTTTATCCCGAACAGCTCCGTCACAGAGGACCTCTGTGATTTACGGACTGTTCCCAGGGACACATTCAGAGACTGACATCGAGTGCTGCTGGAGGGTCATCAACTCGGTAAAAGACCCCCTTTGGTCTGCCAGAGCATTGTTCACCACCCAGCAGAGCGAGATGTCCGTCAGGGAATGTTGCCGACTGGCCCGCTTGCAGACTGCAGGAAGTAACGTGCTGAGGGACGCACTGAAGCTCGGTGCAGCCAACGCCAAGGCTCGGTGGGGGAGGGCCACAGTCTAAGGCCCTTCCGCTGCTGGACATGGGGGGGTACAGTATTGTGGAGACGCCCCTCAATATAAGGGAAGGTATCCCACGCCATTGTGGCATGAGTGGGGGACTGATTTGTGGAAACTTGGGAAAAAGAAAATGTCTAAACTGTATTGATCTATTGTACAGCCTCCGAAAATGTCGGATGGATTTTCCGCAAGGTTAATGTATTGTATATATTTATCATTCGAATAAAGTATATTTTGAAAAAAAAAAAAAAAAAGATTTTGCCCTAAACCATCTAAGACAACTGTCATTGCCTTTCACCGCAGCAATCGCTCCGTCAATGCAAAACTCCGAGAGTCCTTTTGTGGTAAGCCAGTGAAGAATGAAGAATTCCCCAAGTACCTCTGGGTTTTGACCTCCATCACAAGCAATGGCTAACCTTGAACAGAATCCGTACCCTCCATGCAAGAAAGCCCATCGCCTGCATAAGTGGGGGATGACAGACAGCCCTGCTTGCGACTGCGGACTTCCAGACCAGACCATCCCACACATCATGAATGAGATGACGCCTACCTGCGGCGACATTTTGCGAACAGCACAAAGAACAGCACAAAGAAAAACAGTAAAATACAGCATTTATGAACTCACCTGTATCAGGAAATCCACTGGAATCAACGGCGTAAGTAGTGAACTGCTAACGCATTTAAATGCATTAGCGCTACTGAGGACTCCCATTGTTAGCGCCGGTAAGGGAATCCCCCGAGGTTAGCGCCGGTAAGTGAACCCGCGGTCAGAGGGGATTCCCCAAACTCATGGAGGAGCGCAGGCACAGCAAGAACCTTACCTGCAAACACCGGGGGGGCCTTCAGGGATTCCGGAATCGAAGCCGTCGGACAGGATCCCCCAGCAGCAACGGATCTGGAGGTGTAGACTGTATAGCAATTCCCGATCTCAGGGGATTCCCCGACCTCGCGGAGACCCGTAAGTACTGTACCTGTAAACAGCGAGGAGGGCTCCATGGAGTACGGAAACGTGGCCATCGGGCAGGACTACAGGTCAGGCTGAAGCGGAGGGGACTTCGGCCCCCTCTCCCCACTATCCTACTGGCCAACGTACAGTCACTAGAAAATAAAGTGGTAGACCTAAGGGCGAGGCTGTTTTTTCATAGGGAGCTGAGGGAATGTTCTGTTTCACAGAGACATGGCTCACCCCAGCTCACCAGACTGAGCGGTCCAGCCTGAAGGGTTCTCCATCCACCATATGGACCTTACGCAGGCATCTGGGAAAGGGAGAGGTGGGGGCGTCTGTCTCATGGTCAACTGCGTGGTGCTCAGACGTGGCAGTCCTGTCCAACTCCTGCTCTCCACACCTTGAAAATCTAGCGGTGACGTGCCGCCCTTCTACCTTCCAAGGGAACTCACCTCCATTATCCTGACCGTGGTCTACATCCCACCCCAGGCAGACATCTGTCTGGCACTGGAGGAGCTGCACGCCGTGGTCAACAAACACCAGACGTCTTATCCCGAGGCGTTTACCACCATAGCCGGGGAATCCATAAAGCAAACCTCAAGAAATCGCTCCCTAACTTCCACCAACATGTCTCCTGCTGCACCGGAGGACCAAACACCCTCGACCACTGCTACACCACCATCAAGGATGCCTATCGCTCTATCCCTCGCCCTCACTTTGGTAAATCCGACCATACTGCGGTGCTGCTCCTTCCTGACTACAGGCAGCCATTGAAGAGTGCACCCCCAGAGGTGAGGATTGTACAGAGCTGGTCGGGGGGGTGGGGGGGGGGGGGGGGGGGGGGGGGGGGGGGGGAGGAGGGGCAGAGGAACAACTCCTGGACTGTTTGGAGTCTAGACTGGGCAATGTTCAGGGACTCGGCAACGGACTTGAACGAATACGCCACAGTCGTTACAGACTTCATAAAGTAATGTGTGGAGGATTGTATCCCTACAAAAACCTTCGGAGTGTTTCCCAATCAGAAGCCTTGGATTAACTCTGAGATCCGAACTCTTCTGAAGACCAGACACCGGGCATTCATGTCTGATGATACAGTGGTCGCCAAGAAGTTCAGATATGACCTTGGTAAGGCCATCAAAAAGGCCAAAAGAGACTTCTGCTCCAAGCTGGAGGATGAGACAGATGTTCGGCAGCTGCCTTGGGGCCTGAATGCAATCACCTCCTACAAGGCGAAATCAGGAAGTAGCTCGAATGTCGACAAAACATCACTCCCTGACGAGCTCAATGCGGTGTACGCACGCTTTGATAGGGAGAATACTGATGTGCCTTCTCGAGCCCCCATTCGCTGTTATGGTATTTCAGACTCAGTCACAGAGGCCGAAGTCAGAAAATCCTTCAGTGGGGTGAACCCTCGAAAAGCGCCTGCACATGATGGTATACCAGGTCATGTTCTAAAAACCTGTGCGGACCAACTGGCTGGAGTTTTTGCGGACATTTTCAACCTCTCACTTCTGAGGTCTGTGGTTCCCACCTGCTTTAAATAGGCATCAATTATACCGGTGCCCAAGAAGAGCAAGGTGACATGCCTCAACGACTATCAACCAGTAGCACTAACGTCGGCGGTGATGAAGTGCTTTGAGAGGTTGATCATGGCGCAAATCAACTTCTACCTCGACAAAAACCTGTACCCACTGCAGTTTGCCTACCGCCACAACAGATCAACGGTGGATGCGATCTCGCTGGCTCTCCACTCCGCTGTGGACTACATGGACAACAAAAGCTCATATGTCAGGCTGTTACTCATTGATTACAGCTCGATATTTAATACAATCATCCCCCCCAAGCTGGGTACCAAGCTCTCAGATCTGGGTCTCTGCGCATCCCTCTGCAATTGGATCCTCAACTTCCTCATTCAAAGACCACAGACTGCTCGTATTGGTGAAAATGTGTCAGCCTCAATAACAATCAGCACGGGAGCACCTCAAGGCTGCGTGCTCAGGCCCCTGATGTACTCACTCTATACTCATGACTGCATAGCCGGTCGTAGTGCGAACTCCATCATCAAGTTTGCTGATGACACCACATTTGTTGGACGTATCACTGATGGGGATGAGTCAGAGTATAGAAGTGAGATCGACCGACTGACCAAATGGTGCCAGCACAATAACCTGGCCCTCAACACCAGCAAAACCAAGGAACTGATTGTGGACTTTGGAAGGGGTAGGATGGGGACCCACAGTCCTGTTTATATCAACGGGTCGATGGTGGAGAGGGTCAAGAGCTTCAAATTCCTGGGCATGCATATTTCTGAAGATCTCTCCTGGTCCGAGAACACTGATGCAATTATTAAGCAAGCACATCAGCGTCTCTACTTCCTGAGAAGATTGCAGAGAGTCGGTATGTCAAGGAGGACTCTCTCGAACTTCTACAGGTGCACAGTAGAGAGCTTGCTGACCGGTTGCATTGTGGCTTGGTTCGGCCACTTGAGTGCCCAGGAGTGGAAAAGACTACAAAAAGGTAGTAATCACTGCCCAGTCCACCATCGGCTATGACCGAGTCTGAAGAAGGGTTTCGGCCCGAAACGTTGCCTATTTCCTTCGCTCCATAGATGCTGCTGCACCCGCTGAGTTTCTCCAGCATTTTTGTGTACCATCGGCTCTGACCTCAACTACCATCGAGGGGATCTATCACAGTCGCTGCCTCAAAAAGGTTGACAGCATCATCAAGGACCCACACCATCCTGGCCACACACTTATCTCCCAGCTACCTTCAGGTAGAAGGTACAGGAGCTTGAAGACTGCAACGATCAGGTTCAGAAATAGCTACTTCCCAACACCCATCAGGCTATTAAACTCAACGGAAACAAATCTCTGAACTTTAATAGACCATTATCTGTTTATTTGCACTTATCTGCTTATTTATTGATGTGTGTATATATTTATATAATGGTATATGGACTCACTGATATGTTCTGTATTCATGCCTACTATATTCTGTTGTGCTGAAGCAAAGCAAGAATTTCATTGTCCTATCTGAGACACATGACAATAAACTCACTTGACTTGACTTGACTGCCCACTGAGGCTTTTCCCAGAGGGCATCAAAGCTATCCACCCAGTAACTGATGCCGCCCTGGCCTGGATTTCTACCCTTGATCTACAACTTTAGGCTGTGCACGCCATACGCAAGAAGAAGTATACTCAAATTACCTGACTGATGAAAGCCAATGAAACAAAATCCTTCTTGACCACCCTTTCTATCTGTGACGTCACTTTCAGGGAACCGTGTACCTGTGCACCTCGATCCTTCTGCTCGACATTACTCCCTGGGGCCTACCATTGACTGTGACGATTCTGCCCTGGTTTGACTACCCAAAATAAAATGGCTCACATTTATTTGCATTAAAATCCATTTGTGATTCCTCAGTCCATTTACGTAGCTGATCACGAACCTGCTATAATTTTTGATAACCACCTTCACCACCTAGAACCCGCTTTATGTGTCATCTGCAAACTTACTAATCACACCTTGTACACTCATCCAAATCATTGATATGAACTGCAAAACTGCTCTGGCTTCATTCCGTCAGACACGCTAATCGTCACAGGCCACCAGTGTGAAAAACACCCACAAACACCCTCTCTTCTTACAATGCAACCAAATCTATATCCAGTTATTTAGCTCTCCCTGGATCCCATGCGATCTAACTCTCCAGATCAACCTACCATGCAGAGCCTTATCAAAGGCCTTGCTGAGGTCCATATAGACAACGTGTACAGCCTTGCCCTTGCCAACCTTTTTGTGTTACCTCTTCATGAAACTCTATCAAACCCGTAAGACACAATCTCTCACGTACAAAACCATGCTGACTATCCCTAATTAGCCTGTCTTTCCAAAGGAATATATATCTTATCCCTCAGAATCCTCCCCATTAACCTACGTTCCACAGACGTTAGTCTCACCGGTCTACAGTTCCAAGACATTTCCTTGCAGCCATTCTTAAATAGAAAGACAATATTAGCCACCCTTCAGTCACCTGGCATGTCACCTGTGTCTAATGTTAATTTGTTTATCTCAGCTTACAGTTTCTTCTCTAGTTTCCTACAGCACAAGATGGCGGATGTGCAGGAGTAGGGCGCCGTTGTGTATGGCTGCTCTGCCTGCAGTTCGACCTTTCACCCTTTTTTATTTTATTTTTTAGTCCTGTTAAAAAACAAAATGTTAGTTGGAGGTCTTTTATATGGTGGGTGGGAGAGGGGAAGGGGGAAACTTTACTTCCTGGTCCCTACCTGGTCGGAGAGGCTGCTTCCCTCCGAGCTGTTTCTTCGCCCCTTCTTCGTGGCCTACCATCCAGACTAGAGCGGTGTTTCCCGTCGGGACCGGCCGGGACTGCAGCTTCGGCGGCAGCACAGCGCTGGATCAGCATCATGGAGCGGGCGATGCCTTACCGGGTCGCCGTGCGGTAAGCTCTGGAGTGCTGTGACCGCCGACTCCAAGATCTGAGGAGCTGTGGCTGCGGAGCGTTCAGCCGCGGGCGCCGCTGAATTTGGAACAGTGCTGAGCCTGGGATCGCGATCGCCGGGCTCGGAGCTCCAACCGGCGCGGCCTGAGGACTTCGGGTGCCGCGGTCTCCGGGGTGGAGGCAGCGCTCCAGACTTTCCAAGCCGCTGAAGAATGTTCACCCGAGTTCCAGCTTCACGGCAAGAGGGCCTGAAAACATCGGACTGGCTGCAAGGCCACAAATGGGCCCCGACCTCGGGTGGTCACGGAGGGAGAGGACTAAACTTTCTGGTGCCTTTCTCCACAGTGGAAATTTTTGATTCTGTTGTGGGGGGTACGTTTGTGTTGAACTCAATAATATGTTGTGTCCATTTTTCTTTTTTTAATCTTTTTCTATGGATGTACGGAAACTTATTATTTATTTTATGTAAAGCACTTGGTTTCAACGCGAGTTGATTTAAAACGTGCTATATAAATAAAACTTACTTACTTACCTTTGGATATAGCTGATCTGGCTGGGGAAATTTATCTACTGTCGAACATAGAACCGTGCAGCACAGAATTGGGCTATTCATCCCACAATGTTTGTGCTGAACATGATGCCAAGTTTAACAGATCTAATTTGTGTGTATATGATTCATATCCCTCTATTCCTTGCCTATCCAAAAACCTCTTAAACACTATTGTATCTGCATCCACCACAACACTGGCAGCGCATTCAAGGCCCTCATCACTCTGTGTCTTAAAAAAAAATATCCATTATACCCCACCCCCCTCACTTTATAGCTATGACCTCTAGCCTTGGACATTTCCACCTTAGGAAAAAGATCCTGACTGTCTACCCTTTCTATGCCTCCCATAATTTTATATACTCCCCTCAACCTCTGATGTTCTAAAGAAAACATTCTAAGTCTCTGCAATCTCTCCCCATAGCTGAAACTCTCTAATCCAGGCAGCATCCTATATAAAGCCTCCACATCTCTCCTGTAATGGCATTCAGGGCTCGAAATTAGTGGTTGCCCAGGTGCCATTGACCACAGAAAGTGCCGCCGGGTAACCTAAACGGCAACTCGTTTTGCCCGGATGGCACCCAAATACTGGTTTATACCTGGAGACGCAAAAAAACTGTGCGGGTCAGGCAGCATCTCTGGCGAATAGGAACTGACGTCTCATGTCAGCGGCAGCTGTATTCCTCTAGTATCTTTGATTGCGAGGCAAAGATACTAGGTGCAGGGTGACGAAGGGTTGGAGCGAATGACGGGCCCCAAACAGGGGCAGCAGCGGCCGCGTTAGTGGCTCCACCGCCGCCTCCTCCTGTACCCTGCACCAATCCCCCCCATCCATCCTGTAGTGATCTGCTCATTCATCTTTTACTGATCCCCCATTCACCCTGTACTGATCCCCTCATGCATCCTGCACTGATCCCCTCATGCATCCTGTACTGATCCCCTCATGCACCCTGTACTGATCCCCTTATGCATCCTGCACTGATCCCCCTCATTCATCCCGTACTGATCCCTCATTCTTCCTGTAGTGATCTCCCATTCATCCTGCATAGACCCTCCGATCCACACTGTCCTGACCCCCGCCCCCGCCGTCATAGAAAACATAGAAACATAGAAATTAGGTGCAGGAGTAGGCCATTCAGCCCTTATTTAAATGGTGGCCGATTAGGAAAAGGGAGATGCAGCGAGACCTGGGGTGTCATGGTACACCAGTCATTGAAGTAGGCATGCAGGTGCAGCAGGCAGTGAAAAAAGCGAATGGTATGTTAGCTTTCATAGCAAAAAGGATTTGAGTACAGGAGCAGGGAGGTTCTACTTCAGTTGTACAGGGTCTTGGTGAGACCACACCTGGAGTATTGCGTACAGTTTTGGTCTCCAAATCTGAGGAAGGACATTATTGCCATAGAGGGAGTGCAGAGAAGGTTCACCAGACTGATTCCTGGATGTCAGGACTGTCTTATGAAGAAGACTGGATAGACTCGGTTTTATACTCTCTGAATTTAGGAGATTGAGAGGGATCTTATAGAAACTTACAAAATTCTTAAGGGGTTGGACAGGCTAGATGCAGGAAGATTGTTCCCGATGTTGGGGAAGTCCAGGACAAGGGGTCACAGCTTAAGGATAAGGGGGAAATCCTTTAAGACCGAGATGAGAAAGACTTTTTTCACACAGAGAGTGGTGAGTCTCTGGAACTCTCTGCCACAGAGGGTAGTTGAGGCCAGTTCATTGGCCATATTAAGAGTGAGTTGGATGTGGCCCTTGTGGCTAAGGGGATCAGAGGGTATGGAGAGGAAGGCAGGTACGGATACTGAGTTGGATGATCAGCCATGATCATATTGAATGGGCGGTGCAGGCTCGAATGGCTGAATGGCCTACTCCTGCACCTAATTTCTATGTTTCTATGTTTCTATGTTTCGAGCCTGCACCGCCATTCAATATGATCATGCTGATCATCCAACTCAGTATCCCGTACCTGCCTTCTCTCCATACCTCTGATCCCCTTAGCCACAAGGGCCACATCCAACTCACTCTTAAATATAGCCAATGAACTGGCCTCAACTACCCTCTGTGGCAGAGAGTTCAGAGACTCACCACTCTCTGTGTGAAAAAAGTCTTTCTCATCTCGGTCTTAAAGGATTTCCCCCTTATCCTTAAGCTGTGACCCCTTGTCCTGGACTTCCCCACATCGTGGAACAATCTTCACTGCATCTAGCCTGTCCAACCCCTTAAGAAATTTTGTAAGTTTCTATAAGATCCCCTCTTAATCTCCTAAATTCCAGAGAGTATAAACCGAGTCTATCCAGTCTTTCTTCATAAGTACAGTCCTGACATCCCAGAATCAGTCTGGTGAACCTTCTCTGCACTCCCTCTATGGCAATAATGTCCTTCCTCAGATTTGGAGACCAAAACTGCACGCAATACTCCAGGTGTGGTCTCACCAAGACCCTGTACAACTGAAGTAGAACCTCCCTGCTCCTGTACTCAATCCTTTTGCTATGAAAGCTAAACATACCATTCGCTTTTTTCACTGCCTGCTGCACCTGCATGCCTACTTTCAATGACTGGTGTACCATGACACCCAGGTCTCGCTGCATCTCCCCATTTCCTAATCGGCACCATTTAAATAATAGTCTGCTTTCCTGTTTTTGCCACCAAAGTGGATAACCTCACAATTAATCCACATTATACTGCATCTGCCAAACATTTGCCCATCACCCAGCCAATCCAAGTCACCTTGCAGTCTCCTAGCATCCTCCTCACAGCGAACATGCCCCCCAGCTTAGTGTCATCCGCAAACTTGGAGATATTGCCTTCAATTCCCTCATCCAGATCATTAATATATATTGTAAATAGCTGGGGTCCCAGCACTGAGCCCTGCGGTACCCCACTAGTTACTGCCTGCCATTGTGAAAAGGACCCGTTTACTCTACTCTTTGCTTCCTGTTTGCCAGCCAGTTCTCTATCCACATCAATACTGAACCCTAATACCGTTGCTTTAAGTTTGTATACCAATCTCTTATGTGGGACCTTGTCGAAAGCCTTCTGGAAGTCCAGATATACCACATCCACTGGTTCTCCCTTATCCACGCTACTAGTTACATCCTCGAAAAATTCCACAAGATTCGTCAGACATGATTACCTTTTGTAAATCCATGCTGACTTTGTCCAATGATTTCACCACTTTCCAAATGTTGCTGCTATCCCATCTTTAATAACTGACTCTAGCAGTTTCCCCACTACCGATGTTAGACTAACTGGTCTGTAATTCCCCGTTTTCTCTCTCCCTCCCTTCTTAAAAAGAGGGTTACATTTGCTACCCGCCAATCCTCAGGAACTACTCCAGAATCTAAAGAGTTTTGAAAGATTATCACTAATGCATCCACTATTTCCTGAGCTACTTCTTAAGTACTCTGGGATGCAGCCTATCTGGCCCTGGGGATTTATCGGCCTTTAATCTATTCAATTTACCCAACACCACTTCCCGACTGACCTGGATTTCACTCAATTCCTCCTTTGACCCACAGTCCCTGCTATTTCAGGCAGATTATTTATGTCTTCCTTAGTGAAGACGGAACCAAAGTAGTTATTCATTGGTCCGCCATATCCTTGTTTCCCCATGATCAACTCGCCCTGTTTCTGACTGCAAGGGACCTACATTTGTTTTAACTAACCTCTTTCTCATTCACATATCTATAAAAACTTTTGCAGTCAGTTTTTTATGTTCCCTGCCAGTTTTTCTTTCATAATCTATTTTTCCTTTCCCTAATTAAGGCCTTTGTTCTCCTCTGCTGGTCTCTGAATTTCTCCCAGTCCTCTGGTATGCTGCTTTTTCTGGCTACTTTGTACGCATCATCCTTTGCTTTTGAAACTATCATCCTGTACTGATCCCCCCCATTTTCATCCTGTGCTGATCCCCCCCCCATCCATCCTGTACTGATTTTTCCCCATTCAAGAAGAATGGGGGGTACATTCTGAAGAAGGGTCTCGACCCGAAACGTTGCCTATTTCCTTAGCTCCATCGATGTTGCCTCACCCGCTGAATTTCTCCAGCATTTTTGTCTACCCCCATTCATCCTGTACTGAACCCCCATTTATCCTATACTGATCGCCCCCCCCCCCCCCCCAACCAAATCCCGTACTGATCCCTCCCATTCAACACCACTGACATCCCCCGTGCTCTCCCCTCACAATTTTACATACTCCAACCAACATGTACCAATTCACCTGCCTCAATCCATCCATTCCACACCGATTGCCTTCTCAACCCCTCCTGCCATCTATCCACCCTGCACTGATTCACACACCCCCTGACCCTATTGTGCTTCATGGTCTTCAGAGCGAACATTGATTATGTTTGATAACAGAATGTAACCAAATGTGTTTTAATTCCCAATGTTATTATTTGTTTTGACACCTTTAAACATATTACCAAAAGAACATTTGCTGCAGTTATGTCCTTTGGCCATCTTTTGTCAGTTAGTGTAATGTTTAACCTGTCAGATGAGTATAGTCGGTTTTAACAGCTATTATCGTAAAATGCCTTTAGAAATTTCCTTGCAACCTGTATATTTTGTTATGGATAAATTATGTGGGAAGCCAGAGTGTTTCTGTGCCAATAGTAATAACGACCCATGCTATGGCCATGTCATGGTAATTTTTGGTCCTTCACAGAAAACATGCTTGCATCAATCTGTAGTGTGTATGGTTAAGCATATATGTTACTATGATCCAGGACTTATTGACACAGTTTGATCATATGCTGAATAATCCAACCACATTTTTGTTTGGAAGTGGAATACTAATAGAAATTGCATTAATTGCAATGTGTAAAAAGAGTTGAGATATTGTATTATAATTTTGCTGCATGTCATTGTGGTATATATCATGTCTTGATTGGTGAATATGTTTAGCTTGTGAGTTATTTGAAGCAGAAATAATAATGTGAATGTAGACAAAAGTGCTGGAGAAACTCAGCGGATGTGGCAGCATCTATGGAGCAAAGAAAATAGGCAACGTTTCGGGCCGAAACCCTTCTTCAGACTGATGGGTTTCGGCCTGAAACGTTGCCTATTTCCTTCGCTCCATATATGCTGCTGCACCCGCTGAGTTTCTCCAGCACTTTTGTCTACCTTTGATTTTCCAGCATCTGCAGTTCCTTCCTGAACATAATATGTGAATGCTTCATTGAGCATAATTCCGACTGGTAACTACGCACTTCGTCCGAGCACATTATCGCACGCGTCATGCAAACCGTCTTCAATGACCACCTAAACTGTCATTTGGCAACCTAAAAAGCTGTCAAGGTTGCCCGGCTGGCAACAGGGAAATAAAGTTAAGCGAGAGCCCTGAAGGGGATGTCCTGATCTGTGAGCGGTACTCCAAATGCAGCCTAACCAAACTGCTATAGAGCAGAATCATGACTTCCTGACTTTTATATTCAATGCTTCCAGCAATGAAGACAAGCATACCATACTATCTACTTGTGCTGCCACCTCCAGAGAGCTATAAACGTTTTAACTATAACTATTTTAAAGCTAAAAGAACTGTAGTCGTTGGTACCAAAAGGTTCGCCCACCAACATTTCTAAAGAGCAGGTTATGCTTTGCCCTCTCCCTTGCAGGGCCCTCTACATATTGCCTAAGGAAACTTTTCTGGACACATTTAACAAATTCCATCCTGTCTAAGCCTTTGGAACTATGGCAGTCCCAATAAATACTGTGATAGTTAAAATCTGCTGCCATGACAACCTTATCTCAAAGTAATCGCTGCAGACTGCCGGAGAATTAAGGCAGTATGTTTTCCTGAAGAATAAGTGACCTCTGCAAATTGCATTGCAACATTGAATGCATGTGCTGGTTAAATATATACGGCATATTGAGGGCAAGGAATACTTATTTTGATCTTGAAGCTTGATAAGGAGCCTATTGCCTTGTGCCCTGCATTCAGGAGAAGATAAGTCAAGTAAAACACTGCACCATCACTGTTTGCTTGCGAAGGACGTTGGTTCGTGGGTCAATCCAGTCGAGAGCTATAGTGGAAGGCCCTGCAAGAGCCGCGGCTTACCTGGATTGGGTAATGTTCCAGTGGACCGAGCGCATAGAAGGGCCAGACTTTGTGTAATGGCCATAACCTGATCTTAATAGGATCAGAGATTGGCAGCAGAGGTTAGATTGAGTGTATCTCATTGTGAAGGCCACAAGGTCATGAATGGGCTAGCAGCTGTGGATGTGTTACTTGCTGTGTGGCCAAACAAACCATATGTCATCAGTAGTTTCGTTTTAGTTTACTTTAGAGATATGGCACGAAACAGGCCCTTTGGCCCACCGAGTCTGCACAGACCAGCGATCCCCGCGCATTTACACCCACTAGGGACAATTTACAATATATACCAAGCCAATTAATCTACAAATCGCTTTGTCTTTTGAGTGTGGGTGGAAACCAAAGATCTCAGAGAAAACCCACGCGGTCACAGGAAGAACATACAAATTCCCTCCAACCAGCTCCTGTAGTCAGGATCAAACCCGGGTCTATGGCGCTGTAAGGCAGCAACTCTACCGCTCTGCCACGGTATCACAATAGAAACAATGAACTGCAGATACTGGTTTATAGCAAAGATAGACGCAAAATGTTAGAGTAACTCAGTGGGTCAGGCAGCATCTCTAGTCTGAAGAGTGGTTTTGCCCTGAAATGTCACGCATCTTTTTCTCCAGAGATGCTGCCTGACCCGCTGAGTTACTCCCACACTTTGTGTCTATCTTTCATGTATCACCAGTGCTGGCTTGGAACTGGGTAGATTTTGGGTGGGAAGGTGTGGGAAATTACCTTTTGACTAAATGGATTAGCACTGGACTTTGTTGGGTTTGCACGTATTGTTTCCTTTTCATAATTCTCATGTGAGAAGAACTGGAATTGGAAACTTACTCCATTAAAAGTTAAGCTCAATATGCATGTAATAATTAGAAATAAATATGTTTGTGTATTTCTATGTCCTGCATACGTATATCATGACATATGGTTTCTCGTGCCAAAAGCTGATTGTAAAAGATCCATTGACTTCTTCTTTCGTGTGGCATGCGCAACCTAAAGTTGTTGGACAACTTGTTCTATTTGATCTTCCGTTTGTGCACGTCGAGTTGATTACAGTAGTCGAAACTGGGCGGACCACGTGAAGGTTGCAATCTTCCATCCCATCCATGTTCATAGAGCTACACAGCAAGGAAATAGGCCCTTCAGTCCAACTGTTGGACAGGTACATAGACAGGAAAGGTTTGGAGGGATATAGACCAAACGTGGGGAAGTTGGGACAAATGTAGATGGGGCCTTCAATATGTAGAAACAAAGAACTGCAGATGCTGGTTAATGCACAAACGGACACAAGAGTAACTTGGCATGTCAGGCAGCATCTCTGGAGAACATGGATAGATGACATTTCCGGTCAAGACCATGGATGGCAAGTTGGGCCTTGGGGCCTGTTTCCATGCTGTATGACTCTATTGTCAATGCTGACCAAGATATTCACACATGCCTGCGCATTCCAACCACCTTTACCACCCTGTTCACCATAGTTCATGGAACTATGTACCAGCATCTTTAGGTCTTGCTGTTCTGTAGCACCACCCAGGGCTCTGCCATTTACCTTATAAATTAAATTCCATTTGTCATGTCTTGGCCCATTGGCCCAATTGATCAAGATCCCTTTGTAAACAAAGGTAATCTTCACTGTCCACTGTAGCACCAATTTTAGTGTAATCTGTAAATTTACTAACCATGCCACTTACATTCTCATTCAAATCAAATTCAATATAAACTAGACGAAGTGGGACCCATTGGGTCCCGTCCCCTCAACGCGGGGTTGGGGGGGGGGGAGCATCCTGCGGCGTCTCACACACACTACACCCCCACACACACACTAACCCCCTCCCTTCATATTATATTAATATTATTAATTCGCTCCTTTTCCCCATCCCCCTCCCTATCCACTCACGCATAGCCCCCAACTGAGCAGACGCGGCTAAAGAGGGAGAGGGAGGGGGGGTAGAGATTGAGTGGTGGGGGGCGTGCGGCGTCACAGGGGAGGGCTCCAAATGCAATACTCCACCACTCACCCATAGGTCCCAATACTCACCACTCCGAATACTCACCACTCCTTAGAGAGGGAAGGGGGGTAAAGAGGGAGGGCAGGGCAGAAAGGGAGGGGGCAGAGAGAGAGAGGGGAGGGAGGGGAGGGGAGGGGGGGGGGGCCCTCCCGCGCGGAGTGTCCCGTCGTGCCTTGGGAGTTGATTGTGACGTCAGTCGGAATTTTTTTCTTAATGAGAAAGTTGAAAATATTTTGAAACTGTTTTTAAAAGGTTAAATATAGGTTGAAATGCGACGGGAAGATATGTATCCGGTCGGTGGAGAAAATGTGAATAGCATGTGTGAAAATGGAAAGGCTGTGGCCAAGCGTTTGGAAGAAGATACAAATTAAGGAGTTTAAAAGAAAGCTCACACAGACATTTAGAATGTTCAGAACAAAGGAAAGTGTTTTAGTATAATAGAGATAACGAACAGTGGGTCAAACATTGTTCACTGTGGTACTCGACTTGTAACAGCTCTCTAGACTGAAAAACAATCATCTACCTCCACCCTGAGTTTAACTACCTTTAAGTCTATTTTGTATTCAGTTGCTCGCCCTGAATCCCATGTCATCTAACCTTCCAGATCAGTCGATCATGCGGTACCTTGTGAAGAAGGCCTTACTAAAATCCATGCAGACAATGTTTATCCTACTGAACTCATCATTCTTTGTCATTGCTTCAAACATTTGTCAAGCGTAATAAGGGGAATCAGATGATGAAGCAGTATATCAGTTAAAGATATTTTACGTGCATAGTCATAGATATTGAGATTAACTTGAAACAACAGTCGTTCAGAATCCACATCTGCATATTCTTGGGAAGAAAAAAAATTGAACAATAAAGTTGTTATTGAAGAAAATTAATGGAACTTAATTTTTCTAAGTTCCTCCCAAAATAGTAACAGAAATCATTTGTAGATTGCAGCAAATCTTTTGAAAGGTACATTTAAAAAAAGGTTCCTTGTGCATTTTCAATTATTTTAAAGAGCAATGTTTTTATTAGTTTGCACCCACAATGGCATACTGAAGCACTGTGTTTTGCAGGTAAATCTTAAGGCTGCATTAATCCTACATTAACCTTTTTTTATTCTCCCACCTTCTCAACTCCTCCCAGATTCTACCGGTCAACTACGCACGAGTGGCAATTTACAGTGGCTAATTGGTATAAATCCACATGTGTTTGAGGTGTGGTTAAAAAAAACTAGAACAGAGAAAACCCGCGCAGTGAAAGAAAATGCGCAATCTCCGCGATGCCAACCGGAAGACAGGATCAAACCCCAAGTCTCTGGCACTGTACGGCAGTGACTCTACTACATGCCCCATTGTGTTGCTCCAAATAGCTAGGGAGGATATAACGCCAGAATGATTGAGAATTACATTGTAATTAAACAACAGAGAATGTGGTGTCTTTGTGATGTTTTCACTGGATGCTAATGAATGATATGCCGATTCTTATTATTTTACAAAGTGCTAAAAAAATCAGAAGATCTAAAACACACTGAAGAAAGGTGCTATGAATTGATCTGAAGCCAAAGTTATCATTTTGTTCACATTTATATTATTATCAACAAGGAACTTGGAAATTGCCAGGTGATAAATGGTAAAAGTTTATCTTGTGCCATTCTGTGTTGTAAAGCAATAATGTGATTATTGGCAATCAATCCCTTTTAATTAGTCTCCAAAAGAATGACATCTGTGACAAAGGAAAGTCTAATAGAGGAGATTTATAGATTAGATTAGATTATTGTTAGGTGCACCAGCATGCAATGAAATCTCTTGTTTGCATGATGTTCATAGAGTCAACATGATGTTTGGGTAGGACGGAGGAGCCGGGCCTTGCGGGTCGGAGCGACCGATGGAGCCCGCCCGCCACTGGCGTGACGTGGAGCGTCGACAGAGGTGAGGCCCAGGCGGTAGTCAAGCGGCGGCAGCGGTGATGCGTCGTGATGATGGGACCATGGCGGTGGCGAAGCCTCGCGGGTCGATGAGAGCGTGGAGGACCACCATGAGAGTGGAGGAGAAGAACAATGCAGGACCCGACGTGGGGGGAGAACAATGGACAATTGGGGAGGGGGGGAGAACAAAGGACATTGGGGACCCGACCTGTGGGAATGGCAGTTGTATGTGTGTGGGGGGGGGGGGGGTGGAGAACAAAAGGAGGTGCCAGCGTGCTTTGTAACTTTGTCAGCACCATAAGTGGCTGCAATTTGATAACCACTGATGAGGTGTTTGCGCAGTAATCAACCAGAATCGGGTATGCAGCAAATAATTTCACTGTGCCTAGTCACATGTGACAAAGTATTCCATTCCGTTTCATCCATGTACCTGTCCAAATATGTTTTAAATGCCGTCATCGTACCTGCCTCAACTACTCCCTCAACTTTGCATGTCTCTCTTAATACTTGGCACTTGGGATATTTTCAGATGGTGGTATTTTTCTGCATTTATGTTGTCGAGTTCCTTGTTTTGTTAATGAAATTCTCACCAGGAACCTGGTGTGAAATCAAGATACTTTTCAGCTCAAGAGTCAAGAGTGTTTTATTGCCATATGTCCCAGATGGGACAATAAAATTCTTACTTGCTGCAGCACAACAGAATATGTGAATATGCAAACATAGTACATAATGTGGGAAGAGGGAAAAAGGAAAAAGTTCAATAGATAACAAATATAGTGCAAATAACAAATAATAATAGTCTTTTGCAGTTCAGAGTTCAGAGCTTATTCGTCATTGTGTTTAATAGCCTGATTGCTGTGGGGAAGAAGCTGTTCCTGAACTTGGATGTTACAGTTTTCAGGTTCCTGCACCTTCTTCCTGATGGCAATGGTGAGATGAGTGTGTGGCCAGGATGGTGTGGGTCCTTGATGATTTTGCTTGCCTTTTTGAGGCAGCGACTACGATAGATCCCTTCAACGGTGGGGAGGTCAAAGCTGGTGATGGACTGGGCAGTGGTCACATCTTTTTGTTGTCTTTTTCGCTCCTGGACGTTCAAGTTGCTGAACCAGGCAACGATGCAACCAGTCAGAATGCTCTCTACTGTGCACCTGTAGAAGTTTAGGAGAATCCTCTTCGACATACTGAATCTCCATAATCTTCTCAGGAAGTAGAGTCACTGATGTGCCATCTTTATAATTGCATCATCCAGGAAAGATCTTCGGAAATATGCGCGCCCAGAAATTTGAAGTTATTGACCCTCTCCACCATCGTCCCATTGTGGGTCCTCATCCTTCCCCTACCAAAGTCCACAATCATTCTTTGGTCTTACTGATGTTGAGAGCCAGGTTGTTGTGCTGGCACCATTTGGCCAGTCGATTGATCTATCTTCTATACTCTGACTCGTCCCCACCTGTGATTCATCCAACCACTGTGGTGTCATCGGCGAACTTGATGATGGACTTTGCATTATGTCCGGCTATGCAGTCGTGGGTATAGAGTGAGTAAAGTGGATTGGGATTGAGACAAATCGAGATGGACAGAAATCCAAACCCATGATTGAGCTTCGCCTGTCATGGTCCTCCCAATATGCCTGCGTTGATTAGTGCTCACCTTGGTTCCCTCAATGTCTTACTTAACAATAGTGGAGAGTTTCATTCATGGTATGGTAAGACATTCAATTTTTTTGCCATAATTTGCAGGCATTTAGTTAGAATTGCCATAACCGGCCACTATATTTCTGTTCACTCTTGTTCTGTAGAGTTGATAGATCTTGGGACCAATGTTTGGATTAATGTGTGCTACAGTTCATCATCGCAACCATTTCAACTCTGCATCCCAGAGACTTCCCTTCTAGGAAGGACAAGGACAGAAGAACATGTACACATGCAGATCCCACTCTGACTTCAAAAGTTTTTGCTTCATCTAATTCCTGGAGATCCTTCTCCAACAGCATGTGTTGGAGTACCTTTACTGAAGGGACAAGCTATAAAAGTTGGCCATGTTAGTAATATCCAGATCTGCTCAAGGTGTGAGGAAGGAAGGGAGGGTAAACTGAGAGTGTCATTCATAGCATGTTGATTTAAGATTTTTAGTTTAATTATAAGCTGTGTTTACCTGACTGCATTTTATTAATCTGATGCTCGGCTCATTTAGGTTGTGATTAAAGACACAAAGTTTGCCTGAAATTGTGTTTGGTGCTAATACAGTCTTAAACAGTGAAATGAGTTATAGATTGTCATTCCTTGTTGAATTAACTCATTCACACTGTGAAAAATCATGAGGTATTGCAAAGAAGGCTGAGACCAGGTGTCATGGGTTAGCTGTTTCTGGAATCATAGACATAGAAAGATACAGTAAGTCTGCACTGAGGATTGACCACCATTATGTGTGGCAAAGGGTCTCCCAGTGAGCCACGACCCATCCCAATGGCAGGCCTGGCTGGCCCACCACGGAACAGTGAACCCGCCTAGGAGGAGGAAGCTGTGGAGAGGAGGATGGAGGAAGACGATGGCGGATGTTGGAAGGTCTTACCTTTCGTGCCCTCAAGGTTGGCTGTGGGAGGTGCCCTTCTGGGGAACTAGGGCTGAAGAGGGCCATGCAAGTGGGACATCGGGAATGGAGGCGACGGCTGCAACGGGCCTTTGTGGCCAGCTCTGTTCAGTTTAGTTTATTGGCACTTGTACCGAGGTACAGTGAAATGCTTTCTGTAGTGTGCTGACTAGTCTACAGTCTATCTAGCTACAATGGAGCCAAAATAGCGCCCCTTGCATATAGACTCAATGGACTGTTCTGCACATTCTGTACTAATCGGAGGATTGTGTTTATAGTATGGTGATAGTCTTGCTGAGCTGAATGCAAGAAAAGTATTTCACTGTACCTTGGTACAAGTGATTATAAAGAAACCATTGGACTAATATTCAGCTATTGTACGTGTGAGAGTTTTATGCTCTGACTAATCATTATTTGAGAACTGGCATAGCAGTAGTTTTTATTTCTGGGTAGGGCATCACCAGGATTTGGCCTTGTGGCTTTCAACAGTTTTAGTGCTGTGTATTTATAGAGATTAATATATTGCAGCAGGTGTAATGGAAGTAAAGCTCTTGTGGGAAAATCTGTAGGCTTGTGTTGCTGGATCTCAAACAGGAACGCCAAAGATTGCCAGTCTGAGATTGCGCTGTAATTAAATGCAAGACCCAACAAGTGCAAAGAGTTGGTTACAAAAATTACAATATAATTTGATTGCAAGATGACCAATAATATCATTAGACGTATTGTACCGCTGCACTAATCAGCTCACTAAAATGTGCCAAGCATTGATGCTATTAACCTGAATTTAATTATATTCATGACTTAAGGTATTTTGTTTTTTGATCATTCTTTAAATTGTGTACACGTAATGTGCAGATATTTAGTGCTTTGCTATCACTTAATTAAAACACTTATTGGCCTTTTTTCCCTGTTCTACTTAGGCTTAAGTCATAAGTGCCAGCATCTAGCTATATCAGAGTGAGCCCTTAGGCTACTTATAAAGAACCCCCACGACATGCAAACAATGGGCCATCTGCAGCCAGGAACAATGTTCCGCATTATGTGTGAGCATTTGGAGCTCATATTCCAGCTCCGTGCATCATGCTGGCATCCCACTGTCTGACATAAGACATGGAAATCAAATGCAAATTGTAAAAGAAAACAATTGAGAGATTTTCTATTTTAAATTTCAGAAGTGTCAATGGGGTGGCATTCAATGAATTATTTTGTAGAATTTATAACACAATATTTTTTAATCAGCAATATAACATGCATCTGCAAACATACTTAAAAAGGCTAGTTACTAATATCTAAGTTGATTACTACCTCAAAAGATAAGATGTTTTAATAGCGATAAAGTTCACATTTTAAAGTGTTTCTTATTTCAGCTTACATATTCCTGTCTGGTACAAGTACTGCACTCTACCCATTGAAAGGAATAAAAGAACTCAAGACAAGAAAAACATACTGTTTGTGTTAGATTAATTTCATAGGTCAAAGCACTTCAATGGAGGTTAAGGCTGTTGGAAACCAAGTGGTCACACAGAAAGTTTATTAAGTGAGGCCAGAGGAGGTCACAGGCTACACAAGGAATTGCATTTTTCCCATACAGACTTTTTCCTGAAGACAAACCAGGAGTCCCAGCAACCGGAAAAGTCTGTAAACGTTTAGCTTCAGGAACACATCTCAGACGTTCTGGGCCACAAAGCCTCTGTTATGAACAAAAATGCCAACAGAGACAAAGCGCCTGTTTAAAGCAACAATCTGGACCATTCCTTTACTGGGAGATCAGTAAACTCACTCAGGATTATGGCCCCTTTCATCTTATGCTTCAATAAGGTTGCTTTAAGTGGCTGTCACACTAAATTTAATTGTCAGTCATGACTGACAAACAAATCAGACTAATGTTGGATCATTGAAGATCTGTGATGAGTTAAAGGGATAATTGCAAAATGAGTTTTGTTAATTAAGAAAACATGAAAAAATGTCAGTCATGGTTACTTATTCTTTTAATCTTTGGATGCCTTTCTTTAAAAGGATATTTGTGTGTGCATAGAGGGGACATGTACAAATGTTGATTGCAATTGAAAGAAACAACCAAATTCACAAATACAGTTTGACAGCCAAATCACTTAAATGGCATTTGCTGCTTACAATTTCCAAATTGTCAATAGTTCCATGCCAGACGCACATAATGCCATTCATCGCTTGTACAATTATTGAAAACAATTTTAGGTACCAATTGTAAAACATCTTCCCCAATGACAAATACTAATTGAATTTTCAATTCAGTGCGTGGAGTAAAGGCATAAAAGGTTAAGCTACTTACACATTGATTGCAGCACCATATTCCTTTCATTGTACGAACTTCGTGCTTAAGCAGCAGCAGTTCCAGTACTGTTTTACAATCACTTGAGCCATCTAGTGGCTGTCAGCTTATCTAAACATCGTTGGCCAGTTTGCTTGCTCTTCACTTTGACTAATTTAATCAATTGCAACATTTTGTTTCATAGCCTTGGCATTTTCTTTGCTTTCGACCCAAGATAAAACTTTCTGATTATTTGCTGTCTGTAAAACAACCATACTATATTTATAAGGAATGTATTTTAGTTTAGTTTTAGTTTAGTTTAGTTTAGAGATACAACGTTGAAACAGGCCCTCCGGCCTATCGGGTCCACGCCGACCAGCAATCCCCGCATATTAACACTGTCCTACACCCATTGGGGACAATTTTTACATTTGCCAAGCCAATTAACCTACAAACCTGTACGTCTTTGGAGTGTGGGAGGAAACCGAAGATCTCGGAGCAAACCCACGCAGGGAAGAATGTGTAAACTCCGTACAGACAGCACCCGTAGTCGGGATCGAACCCGGGTCTCCGGCGCTGCATTCACTGTAAGGCAACAACTCTACCGCTGCGCCACCGTGACCGCCCTAAAAATCTCAGCCATTTGTCCACTCTCAATCTTGGTGGCAGGTCTAATTTTTCTCTCTTTGCCTTCCATATTCTCTTGTTAGTACAATGTTAACCTGTTCATCAAACTTGGCCATTAAAATAAAAATCCTGTTTTCTTCCGTCTGTTGTTTTTTTAATGCTATTCAAATTGATTAGCGTGTATTCGCTATAGGGAGATAGACACAAAGATCTGGATTAACTCAGGGGACAGGCAGCATCTCTTGAGAGAAGGAATGGGTGATGTTTTGAGTCGAGTCCCTTCTTCAGACTGAGAGTGAGGGAAAGTGGAGGGGGAAATACCAAGATAAGGAAGTGTGAGAATGAGATCAAAGGGGGTGGAGAATCTAGAATAGATCTTTGTTAGCTCGGAGAAGATAACAACAAAGCAAACAGATAAAATGGAATCAAGGACAGTCAGACTGGTCAGAGAACTGGGAAGGGGGAGGGATGGAGAGAGAGGAAAAACAAGGGTTACTTGAAGATAGAGAAGCCCATATTCATATTAGAGATTAGTTTAACTTGGCATCATGTTGTCACAGACACTGTCGGCTAAAGAGTCTGTTCTTGTGCTGTACTTTTCGATGTTCTCTAATTCTAGTTTCTAATTTTGATGAAAAGTGTATTCATCAAAGATTGTCAATCAGAAAGAGTCAGTCTGTTCACTACATAGATTAATAAGCATTTCCCATTTTTGTTTTTGACATTTCAGAAATAAAGTTTTTCTGGTTGGATGCCAGTGACTAGCGGAGTTCCGTAGGGCTTGGTGCTGGAGCTGCTGTTCTTTATGTTGTATATTAATGATTTGGATGAGGGGATTGAAGGCTTTGTGGAAAGGTTTGCGGATGATACGAAAATAGGAGGGGCAGATGGTGTAGAAAGCAGGGACTCTGCAGAAGGACTTGGATAGGTTGGGAGAGTGGGCAGAGAAGTGGCAGATGGAATATAGTGTAGCAAAGTGTGGAGTCATGCATTTTGGAAGAAGGAATAAAGTTGTAGGTTATTTTCTAAATGGGGAGAGAATCCAGAAATTGGAGGTGCAAAGGGACTTGGTTGTGCTGGTGCAGGATTCCCAAAAAGTTAATCTGCAAGTTGAATTAGTAGTAAAGAAAGCAAATGTGTGTTTTTACAATACTGGGTACAAATAGTGTGACATCATAAATAAAACTGAAGTTCACAAATAAATTATTTCAACATGATTCAGATTATTCAAAAACTCTCACAGCGGCAGTACATGACAGGGAGAGATAGTTCATGAAGTTTGAGAAAATTTAATTAATGAACAAAATTCCATGAACGTGCGTTCCTATGCACTTGCACTTTGTTTGGTGTCCACCATAACAGCCGTTACATGAAATTCAGAAAGTCATTTTTTTCAAAAGCATGATAGATGATTTCTTCACTTTTGCTGTTTTTCAACATACAAATGTACTTTCTTGCAATAAACACTCTTCGAAATATGGCCATTCAGAGCACTTAATGCCAAATTCATCAAAAGTTTAGCTTATTACTGTGAAACATGCATCTATGCAAAGCAACAAATTTGAAAATGTTTTAAATTAATGCAGAAATTGCCTCTTTATTTCATTGTGTCATTTTTGCTGTCCTAAAAATGATATGTTTGAGATATAAACAGGTTGAATCAGGGAATTAATTTAATTTCTAACATGACACAAATCGAGGGGACTTTTATACAAAGACGGGTGTACTGCGGAGGCTTATAAGGCACTGATCCGACCGCATTTGAAATATTGTGAGCAATTTTGGGCACCATATCTGAGGAAGGATGTGCTGGCTCAGGAGAGGGTCCAGAGGAGGTTTACAAGAATGATCCCAGGAATGAGTAGGTTAACATATGATGAGCGTTTGATGAGCACTGGGCCTATATTCGCTGGAGTTTAGAAGAATGAGGGGGGACCTCATTAAAACGTACAGAATAGTGGATAAGAATGGATGTGAGAGAATGTTTCCACTAATGGGAGAGTCTAGGACTAGAAATCATAGCCTTAGAATTAAAGGATGTTTTTTTAGGAAGGAAATTAGGAGGAATTTCTTAAGTCAGAGGGTGGTGAATCTGGAAATATTTACCACAGAAGGCTGTGGATATATTTAAAGCAGAGATATATTCTTGATTAGTACGGGTTTCAAAGATTCAAAGGTCAGTTTATTGTTACATGTACCAATTAAGGTACAGTGAAACTCGAATTACCATTCAGCCATACTAAAAAAAAGCAACAAGACACACAACTACTTAAAAGTTAACATAAACATCCATCACAGTAGATTCCCCACATTCCTCACTGTGATGGAAGGCAATAAAGACCAATCTTCTTCCTCCTTCTTCTCAGTCTAACCATCCACAGCTCCGGCAGCCGGAGGTCGAAGCCTCCGCGTCGGGGCGGTCAAAGCTCCTGCAGCTTAGAACTCTCGAAGTCGGTCTCTAACTAGGGACCGCGAGCTCCACGATGTTAAAGTCCGCAGGCTCCTGCGGTTGGAGCTCCCGAATTCAGTCTCCAGCAAAAGCCGGCAACTCCTCGATGTTAGGCCGCAGTGCGGACGGAGATACGATATAGAAAAAAAATCGCATCTCCGTCGAGGTAAGAAATTTTACAAAATTTCCCCCACCCCCCCACATAAAACAAACTAAAGAACACTAAAACATACATTTAACACATACTAAAAACAACACAGACAGACTGCTGGTGTCACTCGGTGGAGGACCTGGGGAGAAGGCAGGAGAATGGGGTTAGGAGGGAGAGATAGATCAGCCATGATTGAATTGCGGAGCAGACTTGGTAGGCCACATTGCCTAATTCTACTCCTATCACTTACGATCTTAGGAAACTTTTATTTAACCTAGCATGCTTGCACTTTATCATATATCTGTAACAGGAAGATCTTTCATGAAATTAGGGAGCAGTTCCAATATTGTGCCTCGAGCACCAAAAAATATCAAAGGTGCTTCATAGAAACAGCATTCAATATCAAAATACAGGAAGAAAATTTGAGGACTGATGATACGAGGTAGGTTATTAGAGAAAAATGCAAGCAAAGTGGATTAAAGAGGAAATTCCAGTGGTTATAGTTTTAGCAAGTGAAGGCATGGGTGTAAATGGTGGAGCATTGAAAATCAGGAATGCTTAAAAGGCCAGAACTGAATGAATGTAGATAGATCACAGTATTGTAGGACTAGACCAGATGGCAGAAATATGCAGGAGAAAGCCTATGGAGGGATTTGAAAACGATTGAAATGTCACATTAGTGTTTCCTTTCAACCAAATTGTAATTATATTTGCTCTGTTTCCTTTTTTTTCTCTCTTTCAGACACTTATTCAATTTATTCTTAACTGTTGATAATGAACTGCTATGACATTTTTATGGCCTCACAACTCTCACTGTAAAATACATTTTTGAAACAGAGGTCTTACATTTAATTTCATAATTGAACTCTTGCTAAACTCATCATCATGGTTAAAAAATCTGTATCTATTAAATTTGTCTTTGCACTCATGATTTTAAAGAAATTCAAATCATTCCATATTGGTTGGTATAATGTACTTAATTCTCTAATTTAATACTGAAAGGTAAACTCAATTAAAAGAGCATTTCATCATCATCTGACAATATACATCCATGACAATTTTCCAATTGTTTTTATCCATTTACTGCACTATCCGCCAGGCTTAAAAATTCAAAAGATTTGAATCGACCATTATTATTGATATACAAGCCAACAAGTTTTGACAAATCCACAGTTGAAATCATAAAGCATTGGATCTTTAAGGACCTCTAGTGGAAACAACGCTCAATAGCAACAAATTTCAAACTGTTGATTTACATTTTTACCTTTATTTAAAGATTCAATGGAAATCTTGATCAAGCAATATAAGTAACGTGTAATTAAACATATTCAGTTGGATCTAAAATAGCAATTGATCTATTGTTAAAATTAGATTAATGAAAGTGCTGAAACTGAAGGAGCCACATAAACCATTGAAAAAAGGTGGGGCACAATGCAGAATGGAACATGGTTTCAATGAGATTTTGACCTGTATAACTATTGCTGCATATTCCACTCAAGGGGAGCAAGTAAAAAGTTATGCCTTTTCTAAATTCAAATCGGAAGGGCGCCATGGTGGTGCAGTGGTAGAGTTGCTGCCTTACTGTGCCTGAGCCCCGGGTTTGATCCTGACTACGGATGCTTGCCTGCACGGAGATTGTACATTCTCTCCGTGACCTGCGTGGGTTTTCTCCAGGATCTCCGGTTTCCTCCCACACTCCAAAGTGTACAAGTTTTTGTAGGTTATTGCCTTGGTATAAATGTAAATTGTCCCTAGTGTGTGTAGGATAGTGTTAATGTGCGGGGATTGCTGGTCGGCGCGGACTCGGTGGGCCGAAGGGTCTGTGCCCACTCTTTATCCTAAACTAAACTAAAATAAAATTAAATAAGATTACCAAAACAGTCAAAGAGACAATTAACTTATTCAATCTCACTTTTCAAAATTAGAAGAGCATCCGTTAACTCGACATTATGAAGCAGTTCTGATTCTTTTTCTTTTCCTGTCCATCTTGTTACAAATGTTGATCATTGGTATTTGGTTATAAGGACCTATGATGGGATGTAATATAAAACGATGACACACGTCAAAGGCGCAAACACATTTTTCAATTAAATAGCGTTTTTTTCAATGACCATCTTTCACGATAACACTATAGAAAGCTTTGGCAACTACAATAATAGCTCAAAGATCTTGTCACTATTTGTTCTCGTTCCTTTTCTCTTACCATCACTCCATGCTGTACTTCCCATGACCAGAACCCACCAACCCCAAATTTTCTCAGAAGTGTTAACTTCTTGCTGTTTTTTTCTGCAGGCAAAGTAGATTTATTTGAGGAGTTTTCATTAACACATGAGGCATGGCAGTGGGCTTTGGTAGATTTTTGACTTTGGAAGGCTAGGAGTAGTGTTGTTGTATCTAATCTTGCCATTCATATGCACTCACCTTCAACTGGGGTTAATGCAAAGCAATCAGGATTGGCAACTTGGTTACTCCTTCATTAACCCAAGTGCATAGAAGCCATTTGTAGTTTCTACTGTGTGTCTATTCTCTACTGTGGCTCCAGCTAAGAAGGACTGAATGAAAAACTGTAATCATTGCAGTTATTGCTTGAACACTGACAATTGTACTAATATGCCAGGCATTTCTTTAACTTGTAGAAACAAAGAACTGCAGATTCTGGTTAATACACAAAGGGACACAAAATGCTGGATTAACTCAGCGGGTCAGGCAGCATCTCTGGAGAACATGGATAAGTGACATTTTGGGTTGAGACCAATCTTCAGATTGATTATGGGAGGAAGGTGCGAGATGAAAGCGGGCAAATGGAAGAAACAGGACAAAGTGTGGCAGGTAATAGGTTGCCAAAAGTGAGGAGGAGGGGGGGGGGTTATTTGGAGGTTGCCTAAAGATGGAGAATCCAATGTTCATACCTTGTAAGTTACCCAAGTGGAATATGAAGTGCTGTTCCTCCAGTTTGCATGCAGCCTCACTAACATTGGAGGATATAAAAGTCAATGTGGGGCTGGGGAGTTAAAGTGGTTAGCAACCGGGAGATATAGTGGGCCTTGGCGATCCGTGTGAAAGTGTTTGGTGAAACAGTCGCCGAGTATATGTTTAGACTCGCCGATGTACAGGAGGCCACATTGGGAACTACGGGTGCAATAGATGAGGTTATAGAAGGTGCATATGAACTTCTGTTTCACCTGAAAGGATTGCTGGGGTGCCTGGATAGAGGCGAGGGAAGGAGTTACATCTCCTGAGGTCGCAGGGAATGTACTTGGGGAGGGGGTCGTTTGGGTGGGAAGGGATGAGTCAACCAAGGAGTTGCGGAGGGAGCAGTCTCTGTGGAAGGCAGAAAGGGATAGAGGTGGGAAAATGTGACAAATGATGAGCTCACATTGGAGGTGCTGGAAATGTTGAAGTATGATGTGTTGGACGTGGAAGCTGGTGCAGTGAAAGGTGAGGACCAGGGGAACTCCATCCTTGCTCCATCTTGGGGGGTGGGGGAAGAGCAGAACTACAGGATATATGTAGGTGAGGGATCCATCTATGACAGGGCACAGCACAGTGGTGAAGCGATAGATTTGCTGCATCACAGCGCCAGAAATCTGGGCTACTGACTGTGAGTGCTGTCTGTACGGAGTTTATACATTTTCCCTGTGACCGCACTGGTTTTCTCCAGGTGCTACGGTTTCCTCCCGCTCTCTAAAGACAGACAAGTTTGTAGGTTAATTGGCTTCTGTAAATTGTAAATTGTCCCTAGTGTGTAGGATAGTGCTAGTGTACGAGGTGATCGCTGGTTGGTACAGACTCAATGGGCTGAAGGTCTGTTTCTAGGCTGTATCTCTCAAGACAGATGTGGATATTACTTATTGTAATACCAGGGACTTGAATGAATTCAAAATGAGTTTGATTTCATATATCATTCAGTTTCAGAAATGTAAAATAGAGTATTGATTAAAAAATCTATGGAATCAATTTATTGTTTATTTCCAGAACAAAGATTTGTATTATATGAATAGAGACGTCTCAGTTGAGAGGCCCAGGACTGGAATTGCATCTCAAATCTAATTTCAGTCAATTTGGTGAGCTGCGAACACCAGTTCGGCCAAACATTTGAGGGGATGCATTTCAGGTTTCTCTTCTTGCTGACAGTGACCCTTCAGGTAACTGATAGAACAAATGACTGATTGTGCAATACGATTGGAGCTTGCATCGATCCTGTGAAGCTCAATGTTTTAAATGCACTTTGGAGTGATTTGTAACATTAACTTTCATTGCATATACTTTAAAACACAAATAAATTGTAAATGTTTTTCAGATTAAGGCCCAAGAGATGACCCTTACTCAAAATTTCTAACCACCTACATTTCTGAGTCTGTTTTATTAGATACCTAGCTGGAGTTGGTGTATAGAATATCCACTCAGTTGCTTTTGTAAGTCATACAGTATTGTACAAGCTGTAAATATTTTTAAAAATAGCTCTGGCTCTGCCACTTTACAGTTGACTTTTTGTTTCATATATAATATACTTAAATTGATTTATTTGCATTTCTTCACACAAAGTCCGAGGAATGAGAAATTGCATAAACATGCAAAGAGACCTAATAAGGCTGAGAGCCCATGTTAATTATAGATTAGGTGTTGGGTAGAATGTGCCAATGTGCTAAATGATCTTACTTCATTCCATAAATTGTCTGCTTTCTTTGTAAATCTACTAAAAGCAGCAGTCAGTCATGAGACTGTGCAAGAGAATAGTTAAATAAACAAAGAATAATGTCAAAGTTAATCAGCTGAAAGATAGTTTCAGGCATGACTCCGGCAATGTGTGATTTCTGTTCCACTTAAAACATTAAAATATTTTAAATGTAAAGCATGTTTCTCTCAGAAGTGAAACATTATTTATATTCTGCAACCTACAGCGCCACCATTAACAAAATAAGTACTAGTGAAAATGTCAGTGCTCACAGTCAAAATGAAAATAGAACAAAATGGAGTAATGAACTGGAACACTGCTCCTTCATATCTGGGACTTAAACCTGACCAAATGAACAACAGCAAGACTGTACAATTCACAAACAGGGAATGAGAAACAATAAGAATATCCGATGTGTTAAATGCAAATACAATATTGGGCAGGACCATGTGTTAAGGACCAGGACCAGGAGGTACAGTGCGTCCTGCGTAGGATCAATCCACGCAAGGCTGCAGGCCCGGATGGAATCCAGGGTAGGGTACTAAAGGACTGTGCTGTACAGCTGGCGGAGGTACGTCCGAGAATCTTCAACCTGTCTCTATCTCTGGCAACGGTCCCCATGTGCCTGAAGATGGCTACCATAGTGCCGGTGCCAAAAAAGTCTAAAGTCACCAACCTGAATGACTACCGCCCGGTTGCCCTAACTCCAATACCAATGAAGTGCTTTGAAAGGCTGGTCCTCTCCCACATCAAATCCAGCATCCCTGCATCATTGGACTCTCATCAATTTGCATACAGGGCAAATAGATCCACAGAGGATGCCATCTCTGTGGCTCTTCACACTGTCCTGACCCACCTGGAAAGACAGGGCATCTACGTGAGGATGCTCTTCATTGACTATCAATATGGTCATCCACACCAAGCTAACGACCAAACTCCACCAGCTAGGCCTCAGCTCACTGATATGCGATTGGATCCTGAATTTTCTGACGGAGCGACCGCAGGCAGTGAGACTGGGGCCGCACCTGTCCTCCACTATCACCCTGAGCACCGGCACACCACAGGGCTGTGTACTGAGCCCCATGCTCTACTCCCTCTTCATTCACGACTGTATTCCTGCATTCGACAACAACACCATTGTCAAGTTTGCAGACGACACAACGGTGATCGGGCTGATCACCAACGGTGATGAAACAAACTACAGAGCAGAGGTGAAGAACCTGGCGGACTGGTGCTCACAGAACAACTTGTCGCTAAACACCTCCAAGACCAAGGAGCTGATTATCGACTTCATGAGGTCACAGAATGGGGAATATGCTCCAATCTCCATCTACAGGGACAGTGTGGAGAGAGTGTCCAGCTTTAAGTTACCGGGCACTCACATGTCGGAGGACCTCACATGGTCCACCAACACCGCTGCACTGGTCAAAAAGGCACAGCAACGACTGTTCTTCCTAGGAACATTGAAATGGACTGGTCTGCCCCAACAGCTGCTGACGACTTTCTACCGTTGCACGACAGAGAGCATACTAACGTATGGCATCTCTGTGTGGTATCTCAGCTGCACAAAGGCGGAGAGGAGAGCTCTTAAGCGCGTCGTCCACAGAGTGTAAAAGATTATTGGGACACCGCTACCAGCCTTGGAGGGCATCTACCACACACGGTGCCTCTGGAAGGCCGTCAGCATCCATAAAGACTCCTCTCACCCTTGTAATGGACTGTTTGAACTACTCCCTTCCGGCAGACGATACAAGGCCTTCTACGCCCGCACCTCCAGACTCAGGAACAGCTTCATTCCTAGAGCTATAGCGGCTCTGAACCGGCCCTGCTGAGTGCCCCCCCACCCCCATGGACTGTCACCCTCGGATGGTCTTGTCGCACAGACACATCTGCACTTTAGTCTGTTTTGACTTTACTGATCTAATGTTCGTTTTACAAACCTTGTTCTCGGGGTATCTAAACCTAAATTTAATTAGTCGATTAATTTATGACATCGGATGGAAGTTGCAAACCAAATCTCGTTGCACTTATGTGCAATGACAATAAAATATAATATTGTTATTATTATTATTATTATTATGTTAATCAAAGGACAGGTGTTTAGCGTATTTGACATAACCATTATTTCCTTACTTATACCGTGTAAGCCAATCCTGCATTGCACTTGCAATATTTCTTTCTTCCATCACTTATTTTAATTTGCTCCTATTGAATTAATTTTCAGCTTTCAGATAAGGTTTTTAGTTAATCAGTATATTTTGGGGGTGATATTACCTTGATGACATTGAAATTTGGTGGGAGTGTAAATGAGAGGCTAAATTGAGCAGCCGAGGATTAAACACTGCACATACTGTCCATGCTGATCTTCATCTTAACATGTCTCTGAATTTTTATCTCCAATATTGATCTTATGGTGGAATATAAAATGTACATTATTAGAAACTCTCAAACATAAGATTTATTAGCTCTGGAGGGACTTCCAAACTTAAGTTGTTAAGCTCTATCGTGAATGAAATGTGCAAGGAAGCAAGGATTATTTTTTCCCTGAGGATGAGATGGAGTGTGGATTGATGGGGGAGTCAACCCACAATTAATAGTGTACAGCAATGCAGCACATCCACTACAAAACATAAATTAATCAAGCTTCTACTGTGTTGTGAGCATCTGGTACTGAAACTGGACGCCAAATTGTATCTAAATCCTCAGCTTTGCTTTGTGAAATGTAATTAACAACACAGCTTGCAAAGACATTTCTTGTACTTCATCCCATCAAACAAAATAATACTTGGTTTGGATTTTACTTTCCTGTGTAAGGAGGTTTTAAGATACAATGATGGCTGGCAAGGAAGAACAATCAATTCTGAATAAAATTTTATTCAATTGAAATATTCCCCCAACAAGCTTCAGTGGTGTAATAAGGTATAAATATAAATTAATGCCAACTGTATTAATTCCTGCATTATCTTTGTCTTTGAAATACCCAGGACCTTTTTTGACGTGGTTTGGTGAAAAACCTTTCTAGTAGAAATAGTGCATATCATTTCAAGAAGGGCTCTGTAATATTCTGGAAATATGTCAAGATCAAATATGTCAGATATGCCAGAAATATTCTGGAAATATGTCAAGATCAAGGGAAATTGGACACTTGTTTCGAAAAAAGAGAGATATCTACAATAATTATAGGAGTCATGGAGTAAATGAGGTGCTAGAGGAGTATAAAGAATGTAAAAAGAATCTTAAGAAAGAAATTAGGAAGGCTAAAAGAAGATATGAGGTTGCTTTGGCAAGAAAGGTGAAAGTAAACCCAAAGGGTTTCTACAGCTATATTAATAGCAAAAGGATAACGAGGGATAAAATTGGACCATTAGAGAACCAGAATGGACAGCTATCTGCAGAGCCAAAAGAGATGGGGGAGATATTGAACAATTTCTTTTCTTCGGTATTCACCAAGGATATTGAACTCGGTGAGTTAAGGGGAAAAAGTAGAGTAGCTATGGAAACTATGAGATTCAAAGAGGAGGAAGTACTGACACTTTTGAAAAATATAAAAGTGGATAAGTCTCCAGGTCCTGACAGGATATTCCCTAGGACATTGAGGGAAGTTAGTGTAGAAATAGCAGGAGCTATGACAGAAATATTTCAAATGTCATTAGAAACGGGAATAGTGCCGGAGGATTGGCGTACTGCGCGTGTTGTTCCATTGTTTAAAAAGGGTTCAAAGAATAAACCTAGCAATTGTAGACCTATTAGTTTGACGTCAGTGGTGGGCAAATTAATGGAAAGGATACTTAGAGATAATATATATAAGCATCTGGATAAACAGGGTCTGATCAGGAACAGTCAACATGGATTTGTGCCTGGAAGGTCATATTTGACAAACCTTCTTGAATTTTTTGAAGCGGTAACTAGGGAAATTGATGAGGGTAAAGCAGTGGATGTTGTCTATATGGATTTCAGTAAGGCCTTTGACAAGGTTCCCCATGGAAGGTTGGTTAAGAAGGTTCAATCTTTGGGTGTTAATGGCGGAGTAGCAAGGTGGATTCAACAGTGGCTGAATGGGAGATGTCAGAGAGTAATGGTGGATGGCTGTTTGTCAGGTTGGAAGCCGGTGACCAGTGGGGTGCCTCAGGGATCTGTGTTGGTTCCACTGTTGTTTGTCATGTACATCAATGATCTGGATGATGGGGTGGAAAATTTGATAAGTAAGTATGCAGATGATACTAAGATAGGTGGTGTTGTGGATAATGAAGTAGATTTTCAAAGTCTACAGAGAGATTTGGGCCATTTGGAAAAGTGGGCTGAAAGATGGCAGATGGAGTTTAATGCTGATAAGTGTGAAGTGCTACATCTTGGCAGGACAAATCAAAATAGGACGTACATGGTAAATAGTAGGGAATGGAGGAATGCTGTGGAACAGAGGGATCTAGGAATAACTGTGCATAGTTCCCTGAAGGTGGAATCGCATGTAGATGGGGTGGTAAAGAAAGCCTTTGGTGTGCTGGCCTTTATAAATCAGAGCATTGAATATAGGAGTAGGGAAGTAATGTTAAAATTGTACAAGGCATTGGTAAGACCAATTCTGGAGTATGGTGTACAATTTTGGTCGCCTAGTTATAGGAAGGATGTCAACAAAATAGAGAGAGTACAGAGGAGATTTACTAGAATGTTGCCAGGGTTCCAGCAAACTATGTTACAGAGAAAGGTTGAACAAGTTAGGTCTTTATTCTTTGGAGCGCAGAAGGTTAAGGGGGGACTTGATTGAGGTCTTTAAAATGATGAAAGGGATAGACAGAGTTGACGTGGATACGGTTTTCCCATTGAGGGTAGGGAAGATTCAAAAAAGAGGGCATGACATGAGAATTAAGGGACAGAGGTTTCGGGGTAACGTGAGGGGGAACTTCTTTACTCAGAGGGTGGTGGCTGTGTGGAATCAGCTTCCAGCAGAAGTGGTGGAGGCAGGATCGATTTTAACATTTAAGAGTAAAGTGGATAGGTATATGGACGTGAAGGGAATGGAGGGGTATGGTCTGAGTGCAGGTAGATGGGACTAGGGGAAAACAAATGGTCAGCACGGACTGGAAGGGCCGAGAGGGCCTGTTTCCGTGCTGTAATTGTTATATGGTTATATGGTTATCAACCTTTTGCATTCTTGAAATAATTAAAAGGTGTAGTCATAACTTGAAGTTCCAATTAGCAGAAGTAGTTCAGAAGCAAAGTACCATTGTGTCGATTGAAGGATTTTGGTTTCAATTCCTCACATGGCTGATTTCCAGTCCCAGGCTGTGAGCCCAGGGCCAATTATAAAAAAAGCTTGCTGCCTAAGTTAAGGCCCACTGATATTGGAAAACCTGCTAAAGTGAGAAAGATAAAATAGGACCAGGCAATGAGGAAAATACTGATGAAAAAAAAATCAAGTTTGATGATGACAATATGGTTACTGGAGAAGAGGTGGACATTTGGCATAATAGCAGACTATAAGAGAAGACTGTTTGAATGGCAGTAACAGATGGCATCAAAAAATGATATGCCAACCAAATGAAGAAAACAAATGAATTAAGCCAGACCTGCATAACTATGAAATGCAGATATATAGAGAGAGAGGGATGATCTGTTTGGGTAGTCAAAGATTTACCAACGTAATGTTATTATCGCCAAGCCTGTAGCAAGAATATTTTGAGTTAATGCAATCCAACTTCAAGGAGGACAAGTGGCTGTACTGTTAAAAGAAAACTATTGTCTTCACGCAAAGGATGGACCAAATTTCCTGTCCCAACATCCTATGAGGAACCGCAGGACTTTTAAAATATATTTTTATAACCGATTAAAAGATAAATAATCCATCAAAGGAGACATACATACAGAAATACAAGCAAGACTAACCCACGAACACACTGTACTTATTTGCTTTTTTCACCAGACCTTCTGTGGTATAACTGTCCACAGAATTTTTATCACCAATCAAGTGTTCCTCAGTGCAAAAAAGGTTCAAGACTCTGATAAGCTCAGAGCAATTCCCCATCAAAACAACTGTTCTGTAAATGCTAATGACAAGGACTAATTAATTTGGAATAGCCAGACACAGATGGCACAAATAAAAAGGCGGAGTTTGCATGAATTAATTGTCACAGATGTGATCTTTGAATGTTAAAAATGGATAAACGAGAGGAGGTAGTGCAAACTTATGGGATACTAGCGAGGGCACAGGAGTAATTGCCTGTACAAAACCAAACAAACTCCTGCACGGGATCACTGGAGTGAGATGAATATAAAGTCAAGAGTTAAGGGCCTGTGCCACTTGGGCGTCATTTGCGTGTCATTTACGCGATACCCTACAAATTGGTTGGCGCATCGTGACGCGGGCGTGACGCGCGCATGGTGCATGGTGAGGCGTGGTGGCGTATGCAGTGACACACGGTAACGTGCGGCGCCCGAGGATTTTGTGAGGCTCAAAATCCTCACGCGCCACCTGCGTGATGTATCTCTTGTGTGCGCTGACGTACTGATAGCGTACGCCGACGTACTGACAGCGTACGTGTAGCGCATGGTGATGCATGGTTACGCACGGTGACACAAGAACGTTGCCTATGCTAATTTATTATGTGTCACCGTGCGTCTACATCCATATCCATGCGCCACCCATACGCCGTCGGCGCGCCATTTTCACCATAGTATCTTTTCACTAGGAAAATCCTTGCCACGGAGATCGGACTAGGTACGAACAACATTGCAAATGGCTCCCAAAGGGCGCAGGGCCCTCAGGGGCACTTGGCGCGTGACTGTCGTACTGCTAGACGATTTTCGTGCGACGGTCACTATCGGCCTGTCACGTAAATGATGCGCAAATGGTGCCCTAGTGGGACAGGCCCTTTAGGGAGAAAGGCATTTGAGATGAAATTACCATTGTGAGCTAAAACTCTGATGGACATGTTAGGGTACAAAGACCATCTTTTTTGTAAATTATTATATATTTTCTAGTGTTGGTACTTGTACGATTTTATGTTTTATTATATTAAATGCAAGAACCATATTTTATTTGTTACATTTATTTGGTTTAAGAAAGCTTTAAGATAATTTTGGATTGTGTTTCTTTGATTTCTCTACCCCGCCTTGAGGGTTCAGACTGAACTTGGAGAGCAGAAGCAAGTCAACAATGTATAATATGATCTGTGTGAAGGGAAGAGGCATTGACAGTGACCATACAGTGACCATATCTATTTGATGCCCAATGCTATCATTATAGTGCTGGAAGAAGCTTGATAACTTTTCCGGATTAACTAGAAATGCCACGTCCTCCAACCCTTCCACACAATCTTGATCTGTGCTTCATTTTCATTCATTATTCTCAAGCCATGGACTCAAAGTCATACAGCACATAAACAGACACTTCAGCCTAACTTGCCCATGCCGACCAAGATGACCTATGTAAGTTAGTCCCATTTTCCCATGCTTGGCCATAACGCTCTAAACCTTTCCTATCCATGTATCTTCCAAGTCTTTTAAATGTTGTTATAGTACCTGTCTCAAATACCTCCTCTGGCAAATCATTCCATATGTAATTCCGGTCATAATCTTACCCCCTTAGTCTGGTTCAGTCAAACACCGAATACAAGCACTGGTAATCAATTCTCTTTATTATCCAACACCAATATGATACCTAGTCCAACCCCGCGGGTCTGGTCCTTGTCTCTACTCGTTCAAACCCTTCAGCCTCTTGCAAATAGAACAACTCCACACAGATCAGCACAGTCCCATGTGCCATCCCAGAAGATCGGCACACTCTCATATGCTCTCCCGTCTTTTATACCTTCACAGACCCTTGCCATGAAATACATGGGGGAGGGGAGGGGGAGGGGGGCAACCCCTACAAGCCAATAATCAATAAGGGTTACAAAATACATTAATTGACAGTTCCCTAATCCAATCACAAAATATCATATAACATTGTTTGAAATTATTGTAATCAAATCCCGTACCTGCCTTCTCTCATAACTCACTCTTAAATATAGCCACTGGCCTCAACTACCCTCTGTGGCAGTTCCAGAGCAAAGAAAGTCTTTCTCATCTCGGTCTTAAAGGATTTCCCCTTTTCCTTAAACCCTTGTCCTGGACTCCCCAACCATCGGGGAAAATTAGCTGTTCCACCCCTTAAGAATTTTGTAAGTTTCTATAAGATCCCTCTTAATCTCCTAAATTCTATCAGCTAAAATAAACAATCTGGGCAAGGCCCCTCTCCTTGATCAATCACGAGTAACGGCGTAAAGACCATGCAACATGGTTATCAACATTATTGTAACCCATCATCTCCCAATCAATCTGAGCATGCATTTGCAGCAGGACCTAGCTCCCTCTGCAAAACTCTCATACATATTATCAATTAGAGGACATCTGGACAACAACCTGTATTCAACCTTCTCCCAGGCCCCAGACAGTCTGGAGCCATGATCCTTATGGTCTTTGCAGCTTTTGCAAAAGATTTTTCAAGCATTTTGTCAGGCACCTAAAATGCCCAATATTATAATACCCCTCTTTTATCATACATGATAACAAATAATAATAATAATAATAATAATAATAATAATAATAATAATAAGATGACACAGTTCCTGTTATACAACTTAACAACAATGGCGATGTGGTTTATCAGAACTCTAAGTAACTTCCCAAGTTTGCATGGGCATAGTTTCACAATTTCTGAACTGAGGAGTCTCCATTTCCTGAGTTTGCATGGGTATGAATCATCTTTGTCCATCTCATTAGCTGAACGTATTCTTGACTCTCAATGGGTACGATGTTACCTAAGAAATTCCTTGACAAAAACAAGTTAGCGGCCTATTCTCCCACTAATACTCTTATCGTGTGCGGACGCGGCGCCGTCAGACACGAAGCCAAAGCAAAGAAGTCGAAGTCAAAGAAGCGAATGGAAACGAGGCGGAAACGCCAATAAACCAAAAGAGTACGAAGACAAAATGCCTTCTAACCGAAAGGATGGGACGCCTAAATGCAAACTAACCGAAAGGACGCGACACCTGAAAGCCAACGAACTGAAAAGCTGCGTCGCCTAAAAGGAAACTTACTGAATGGCCGCTCTGTCGAAACGCCACCTAACCAAAAGGCGGCGTCGCCTACAAGCCAAAGGACCGACTACTGCTCAACAGAAAAGTCCAATAATGGACATGACGTTGCCGGGGGGCGGGACTTCACAGCGATTGGTCCAGACCCCCGCGTCCATCACATCACTGTGAAGGGATGAACATTGTCCCCCACTTCCGCTCCCTCCACCCGACCCACAACCCGCGGAGGGTGGCCATGGGAGAGTGGAGGCGGTCCCGAGGGATGCACACCTTCGGCCGCTTTCAACTTAGTGCTTGGGTTCAGATTGCCCAGTCACCTATGGCTTCTGTGGGAAAAGGTCCTCCCCCCTCCCGTCTCCCCCTTCTCTCTCCCCTCTTCTCTCTCCCCTCTCTCCCTCCGCTCTCTCTCCTCTCTCTCCCCATCCCTCTCTTCTCTCTCTCCTCTATCTCTGCCTCTCTCCCTCCATTCTCTCTCTCCTCCTCTCCTCCCCCCCTCTCTCCCTTCTCTCTCCTCTCTCTTCCCCTCCTCTCTCCCCCCCTCTCCCCCCCTCTCCCTTCGCTCTTTCTCTCCCCCTTCTCTCTCTCTCCTCCGTCTGCACCGGCGGGAGCGTCCCACAATCACTGACTGCGAAGCACCGCCATTGGACCCCAACCCCCACTCCAGGGTGATTCCCCCCCCTTCCCGACTTCAAACAAGTGAACTCAAATTGAAATCTCACATCTTTGCGAGGAAAGGATGGAATGGATGGAATCACCGGCTAAAGCAAAGGCTGTTAGGACAGGGAAATAATGCCACCAGTTAATTAACCACAAATTGGCAGCGGTCCGTGTGAAAATACAGCACCTACCAACGATGAAGGCACTGTGAAACCAGCAGCTGCAAGCCCTTCCCATGGGAAGGGTTTTAACTCGGTATTAAAAATCAAAACAGAGCTACATTAATATAAAAACAAAATGTTACATGTATAAATCGTTCTTACATTCGGGAACATGGTTAATTAACTGGCATTATTTCCCTGTCCTAATGAAGAGAGGGGGAGAGAGAGAAGGGAGAGAGAGAGGGGAGAGAGATGAGAGAGAGAGAAGAGAAGAGAGATGGGAGAGAGGAGGAGAAAGAGAGAAGGGAGGGCGAGAGGGGTGAGAGAGAGAAGAGGGGAGAGAGAAGGGGGAGACGGTAGCATGGGGGTTCTTTTCCCACATAAGCCATAGGTGACTGGGCAATCTGAACCCAAGCATCAAGTTGAAAGCGGCCGAAGGTGCGCATCTCTCGGGACAGCCCCACTCTCCCACGGCAACCTCCGCGGGCTGTGGGTCGGGTGGAGCGGAGGTGTGGAACAATCTTCATCCCTTCACAGTGATGTGATGGACGCGAGGGTCTGGACCAATTGCTGACAAGTCCGCCCCCTGGCATCATCATATCCGTTATTGGACTTTTCTGTTGAGCGGTGGTCGGTCCTTTGGCTTGTAGGCAACGCCGCCTTTCGGGTAGGTAGCGTTTCGACAGAGCGACCATTAGGTAAGTTTGCTTTTAGGTGACGCAGCTTTTTGGTTCGTTGGCTTTTCTGTGTCCCGCCCTTTCGGCTAGTTTGCATTTAGGCATCCCATCCTTTCGGTTAATAGGCGTTTTGTCTTCGTACTCTTTAGGTTTATTGGCATTTCGGCCTCGTTTTCATTCGGTCTTTGGCTTCGACTTCTTTGCTTCGGCTTTTCATCCGTCGGCGCCGTGTCCGGGTAGCAGCCTTACAATGGTGAAGATGAACCCACGCATTCTTTCTTTCTACCTTAACTGCTGTTGGAGTTGTCAGGAGAACCTGGTAAGGTCCCTCCCACCGAAACACCAAACTTTTCCTTACCCAATTCTTCATTAGTACATAATCACCGGGCTTGATTTTAATGGAAGAAACCAAAAGAGTTAATTCACTATATGCTGCTCGCACCCTAGAATGCAAATCCCTTAGTGCCCGAGTCAAGGCCAGAATGTAATCAGTCATCTCCGTAGTCATGTGATAGAAGTTTACGACTTTAATGGCATTTTGGTTCGAAGGGGTTTTTAAAGGTCGTTCATAAACAATTTCAGCTGGGCTCAGTCTCGATTTCTCTGCAGGTGTGAAACGCATCTGAAAAAAGCTATAGGGAGTAATTTGATCCAACCAATTCCTGTCGCAGCCTTCAATTTAGCTAATTTAGTTTTCAGGGTCTGGTTTGATATGGTATAATTATGATATAGTTGGGATCACGGAGACATGGCTCCAGGGTGACCAAGGCTGGGAGCTGAACATCCAGGGATATTCAATATTCAGGAAGGATAGACAGAGAGGAAAAGGAGGTAGGGTAGCGTTGCTGGTTAGAGCGGAGATTAACGCAATAGAAAGGAACGACATTAGCTCGGAGGATGTGGAATCGATATGGGTGGAGCTGCGAAACACTAAGGGGCAGAAAACGCTAGTGGTTGTGTACAGGCCACCTAACAGTAGTAGTGGAGTTGGGGATGGCATCAAACAGGAAATTAGAAATGCGTGCAACGAAGGTAAAACCGTTATAATGGGTGACTTCAATCTACATATAGATTGGGTGAATCAAATTGGCAGGAGTGCTGAGGAAGAGGATTTCTTGGAATGTATGCGGGATAGTTTTCTAAACCAACATGTGGAGGAACCAACGGGAGAGTAGGCTATTATAGACTGGATATTGAGTAATGAGGAAGGGTTAGTTAGCAGCCTTGTTGTACGTGGCCCCTTGGGCAAGAATGACCATAATATGGTTGAGTTCTTCATTAGGATGGAGAGTGACATTGTTAATTCAGAAACACGGGTCCTGAACTTAAAGAAAGGTAACTTTGAGGGTATGAGACGTGAATTGGCCAAGATTGACTGGCAATTGATTCTTGAAGGGTTGACGGTGGATATGCAATGGAAGGCATTTAAAGACTGCATGGATGAATTACAACAATTGTTCATCCCAGTATGGCAAAAGAATAAATCAGGGAAGGTGGCGCATCCATGGATAACGAGGGAAATCAGGGATAGTATCAAAGAAAAAGATGAAGCGTACAAATTAGCCAGAAAAAGCAGCCTACCAGAGGACTGGGAGAAATTCAGAGACCAACAGAGGAGGACAAAGGGCTTAATTAGGAAAGGGAAAATGGAGTATGAAAGAAAACTGGCAGGAAACATAAAAACTGACTGCAAAAGTTTTTATCGATATGTGAAGCGCAAAAGATTTGTTAAAACAAATGTAGGTCCCTTGCAGTCAGAAACGGGTGAATTGATCATGGGGAACAAGGACATGGCAGACCAATTGAATAGCTACTTTGGTTCTGTCTTCACTAAGGATGACATAAATAATTTGCCGGAAATAGCAGGGGATCGCGGGTCAAATGAGATGGAGGAAATGAGTGAAATCCAGGTTAGCTGGAAAGTGGTGTTAGGTAAATTGAATGGATTAAAGGCCGATAAATCCCCAGGGCCAGATAGGCTACATCCCAGGGTACTTAAGGAAGTAGCCCCAGAAATAGCAGATGCCTTAGTGATAATTTTTCAAAACTCTTTAGATTCTGGAGTAGTTCCTGAGGATTGGAGGGTAGCTAATGTAACCCCACTTTTTAAAAAGGGAGGGAGAGAGAAAACGGGGAATTGCAGACCAGTTAGTCTAACATCGGTAGTGGGGAAACTGTTAGAGCCAATTATTAAAGATGGGATAGCAGCGCATTTGGAAAGTGGTGAAATCATTGGACAAAGTCAGCATGGATTTACGAAGGGTAAATCATGTCTGACGAATCTTATTGAATTTTTTTAGGATGTAACTAGTAGAGTGGATAAGGGAGAAGCAGTGGTTGTTTTATATCTGGACTTTCAGAAGGCTTTCAACAAGGTCCCTCACAAGAGATTGGTATACAAACTTAAAGCACACGGTATTGGTGGTTCAGTATTGATGTGGATAGAGAACTGGCTGGCAGACAGGAAGCAAAGAGTAGGAGTGAACAGGTCCTTTTCAGGATGGCAGACAGTGACAAGTGGGGTGCCGCAAGGCTCAGTGCTGGGACCCCAGCTATTTACAATATACATTAATGATTTGGACGAGGGAATTAAATGCAACATCTCAAAGTTTGTGGATGACACGAAGCTGGGGGGCAGTGTTAGCTGTGAGGAGGATGCTAGGAGGCTGCAGGATGACTTGGATAGACTGGGTGAGTGGGCAAATGCATGGCAGATGCAGTATAATGTGGATAAATGTGAGGTTATCCACTTTGGTGGCAAAAACAGGAAGGTAGACTATTATTTGAATGGTGACCGATTAGGAAAAGGGGAGATGCAGCAAGACCTGGGTGTCATGGTACACCAGTCATTGAAAGTAGCATGCAGGTGCAGCAGGCTGTGAAGAAAGCGAATGGTATGTTGGCATTCATAGCAAAAGGATTTGAGTACAAGAGCAGGGAGGTTCTACTGCAGTTGTACAGGGTCTTGGTGAGGCCACACCTGGAGTATTGCGTACAGTTTTGGTCTCCTAATCTGAGGAAAGACATTCTTGCCATAGAGGGAGTACAGAGAAGGTTCACCAGACTGATTCCTGGGATGGCATGACTTCCATATGAAGAAAGACAGGATAGACTCGGCTTGTACTCGCTGGAATTTAGAAGATTGAGGGGTGATCTCATAGAGACTTACAAAATTCTTAAGGGGTTGGACAGGCTAGATGCAGGAAGATTGTTCCCGATGTTGGGGAAGTCCAGGACAAGGGGTCACAGTTTAAGGATAAGGGGGAAGTCTTTTAGGACCGAGATGAGAAAATCGTTTTTCACACAGAGAGTGGTGAATCTGTGGAATTCTCTGCCACAGAAGGTAGTTGAGGCCAGTTCGTTGGCCATATTTAAGAGGGAGTTGGATGTGGCCCTTGTGGCTGAAGGGATCAGGGGGTATGGAGAGAAGGCAGGTACAGGATACTGAGTTGGATGATCAGCCATGATCATATTGAATGGCGGTGCAGGTTTGAAGGGCCGAATGGCCTGCTCCTGCACCTAATTTCTATGTTTCTATGTTTCTATGTTTGCCCTTTCTACAAGTCCAGCAGCCTGTGGTTGATAAGCACAGTATAGTTGCTGTTGGATACCCAGCTGTTTGCAGAATTCTTTATGAATTTGGCCAATAAATATAGGACCATTGTCAGAACTAAGCCGAATTGGGATACTGAATCTAGGGATAATTATTCGCATAAGCACCTTGACAACAGTAGCCACTTTGTTATCAAGTGTTGGATAGGCCTCGATCCATCTGCTGAATACATCGACAATCACAAGTACATATCTATATCCCTGGCATTTTAACTCCATAATCCATCTGAAGTGTTTCAAAAGGACCTATGGGCAAAGGTGTTTCCCCATCTTCACAACCTATTCCTTTCCAAGGATTATACTTCTGACAAATGATACAACAGCTACTCACTTTCTGGGCCAAAGTTTGTAATCTTGGATGTCACCAAGTAGCCGGAAGAGCATCACCAATTGCTCTCGCACCACAGTGAGTCGCAAAATGCATACACTCCACAACCCAAACTGCAAGAGGATCTGTCATACAAGTCTGCCCTGCTGGAGTAACCCACAATCCCGACATGCAATCTATTGTACCTCCAATTGCACCACTTCGACTGGCTTAGAGATGGGATACTGGCAAACCTGTCCCGGAAAACCAGACATGCTCTGAACGTCACTTGACTTGGGAAGGTTATAAATTGATTGAAGAGATGACATGGATGCCCCTATATCTACCAGCAACGTGCATATTCTTCCCTCTACACGCAATGATAATACAGGTTCTCCGTCAGATTTGCATCGTCACCATTAAATCTGCTTTTAGATCTCTTTGATCTCTTAGTTGACGCCCTTCTTCATGTCATCCTCATGTTGAGCACTCCCTACTCCAGTGACCTAATCCACCCCAAGCATAGCATTGGTCTGGTCACAATATTCTATTCCCTCTCCAGTTTGGTCTTGGGGAAATTGGTTCTCAGGGAGGTGACTCATCAGGGTTACCTGGATAATCCAGTTTTGGCGCCCTTGTCCATTCTATCAAACTATGCCTTGCCCTTGTCTGAGGACTCCATAAATCTAAATTAGACTTTGGCACCTCCTTCTTTGTCACATATTCAGTTGTTGTCTTAACTACTGGATGACTCTTTTGTTTCTTGATATCCTTCCAATGATACCTCACTGCACGAGCCATTTGACTAGAACTGTTTTCTGACCAGTCCATGTTGTTTGTTTTAATTGCTTCGGCCACATTAGTTTAACAATATTGCGCAGTACTAAGGAGAATTTGCCCCATTCCGAAAATTTAAATCTCCTGACTGGTCCATATATAGTTCCGAGAACATTTCTAAAAACACATCTGCTCCCTCTCCTTTCTTTGGTTGAACATCCAGAATCCTAGCAATTTCTATCGGCTTCTGAAGGGTATTAGCAAGGGCAGTTAAAACTGCATCTTCTCTTGCACTATTATCAACGATTACATGAGCCAGTGATTCATGAGTTGGGTGTCCTAAGGTGGCTAAGAACCTGGTATGCTCTGAAGGAGTTATGATCTGTTGTATTACAGCCCATAACTATCTTGAGTCCACGTGATACACATGCACAGTGGTCCCGAGATAGTCCACAAAGGAAGCAGGTGATTTCTATCTGTCAGGTATTTTACTCAGTACTGCCATCATTTCATTAGGTTTCCATGGGGAATATACATAAATGGTTCGCGGATTGTTTGCATTGTGGCGGCTCCCAAGCGTCGGGCCATTCCACTATCGAACCCCATCGGCACTGGAATAGACTAGTTTAGGGGCGGCCCTTAGCTACAGGGATAAAGCGCAGGGGTTTATGCGCGATCGTCCTCTTGCAGACCCGACTGGACAAGAGAACAACAACTAATAAAATTCGTCCCAAAATACCCGGCTCCTCACCTTAATTTCGGGCGCCACATTGGTGACCCCGACGCTCCATTGGTGTCATAATGGAGTCAGAAGACAGAGCCGCCCATCCGTCCACCTCACAGGCCGAACGGGCCCTGTCTACGAACTACCTACGTTCTGGACCGCCTGGACCTCGCATCTGGTTTCAGCAGGCAGAGGCCCAATTCCAGCTGCGGAGCATTGCAGCAGACAACACCCGCTACTTCTACCTGGTGGGGGCGCTCGACCAGGACACGGCCGGAGAAGTCACTCAGTTCCTCAAAGAACCCCCGGCTGCCGGGAAATACGTCGGCCTTAAGGAACTCCTCCACGTTTACAGGCTCAGCCCGATGGAACATGCTGCCTGGCTCCTTCATATAGAGGGCCTAGGCAACCGGCGGCCATCAAGCCTCCTTAATGAGATGGTTGGCCACACGCCGTGCCTCATGTTTGAGTATATTTCTTATTCAACGCTCCCGAAAAGTATTTCAATCTTTCCGCTTTTTGTGGGAACTCACTACGAACTAATTGTAATGGGCTTTCGGGCTCTTCCATTGTATCTCTCTCTATCTGGTTTCCTATTGTTATGGTTTCCTATTGTTACTAACAATGGGCACAGTATCCAAACGATTCACACTTCACTCACAAGACTTAACAGTTCGTTCACAAACAATGGCCAAAAGTTCTTCAACGCGCCAGTAAGTCTCTCACACAATCAATCTCTCCTTTCAACCAGGGTTCCCAAAATTCTTTCACACCAATCTCACGCACGGAAATTACACAAGCTTTCAAACCTGTAAACAATCTCAAATCGGTAACCAATCTCAGTTTAAGGTGCAACGGAACAATCAAGCACACTTCAGCAGCAAATCTCCTCCACTCAAAACACTTCAACCTAAACACTTCAACCTACAGAGCTCTCCCCTGCCCATCCCTGGGACAATCAGATCACCTCTCACTGTTTCTACTGCCTGCATATAAACCCCTCATCCGCAAGACCAAACCTGCAATAAAGACGGTCAAAATGTGGCCCGAGGACGCACCCTACAACTCCAGGACTGCTTTGATCGCACCGACTGGCACCTGTTTGCACAACAGGCTACCAGTGGTACAGAGGTAGACTTGGAGGAGTACACATCCACTGTGCTCTCATACATCAACTGCTGTGTGGAGACTGTCACAGTGGACAAGCAAATAAAGATGTTCCCAAACCGGAAACCGTGGATGAACAAGGAGGTTCAGAATCTGCTAAGGGCATGCACATTGTCTTTAAATCCAGGGACACCTCTGCCTACAGTGCTGCCAGGTCAAACCTGAACAAAGGCATAAAAAAGGCCAAAGACATTAACAGGCAAGGGGTGGAAGACCACTTCAACACCGCGGACACCAGAAGCATGTGGCAGGGTGTCAGGGACATCACTGACTACAAGAGCAGCCCCGCCTGCCCCCACAGTGATATCACACTGGTCAATGAGTTAAACACCTTCTTTGCCCGTTTCGAAACTGGCAACACCACCAGGAGAGGAATAACCCCAGCCATGGTGGAGGGACAGGCCTTAACACTGAGCACCCAAGAGGTACAGTGCGCTCTACGTAGGATCAATCCACGCAAGGCTGCAGGCCCGGATGGAGTCCAGGGTAGGGTACTAAAGGACTGTGCTGCACAGCTGGCAGAGGTATTTACGAGGATCTTCAACCTGTCTCTATCTCTGGCAACGGACCCAAGTGCCTGAAGACAGCTATCATAGTGCCGGTGCCAAAAAAGTCTAAAGTCACCAACCTGAATGACAACTGCCCGGTTGCCCGAACTCCAATACCAATGAAGTGCTTTGAAAGGCTGGTCCTCTCCCACATCAAATCCAGCATCCCTGCATCATTGGACTCTCATCAATTTGCATACAGGCTAAATAGATCCACAGAGGATGCCATCTCTGTGGCTCTTCACGCTCTCCTGACCCACCTGGAAAGACAGAGCACCTAAGTGAGGATGCTCTTCATTGACTATAGCTCTGCCTTCAATACGGTCATCCCCACCAAGCTCACCACCAAACTCCACCAGCTAGGACTCAGCTCACTGATATGCGATTGGATCCTGAATTTTCTGACGGAGCGACCGCAGACAGTGAGACTGGGGCCGCGCCTGTCCTCCACTATCACCCTGAGCACCAGCACACCACAGGGCTGTGTACTGAGCCCCATGCTCTACTCCCTCTTCACTCACGACTGTGTTCCTGCATTCGACACCAACACCATTGTCAAGTTTGCAGATGACACAACGGTGATCGGGCTGATCACCAACGGTGATGAAACAAACTACAGAGCGGAGGTGCAGAACTTAGCGGACTGGTGCTCACGGAACAACTTGTCACTAAACACGTCCAAGACCAAGGAGCTGATTATCGACTTCAGGAGGTCACAGATTGGGGAATAAGCCCCAATCTCCATCTACGGGGACAGTGTGGAGTGAGTGTCCAGCTTTAAGTTTCTGGGCACTCACATCTCAGAGGACCTCACATGGTCCACCAACACCGCTGTGCTGGTCAAAAAGGCACAGCAACGTCTGTTCTTCCTAGGAACATTGAAACAGACTGGTCTGCCCCAACAGCTGCTGACGACCTTCTACCGCTGCACGACAGAGAGCATACTAATGTATGGCATCTCTGTGTGGTATCTCAGCTGCATGGAGGAGGAGAAGAGAGCTCTTCAGCGGGTCGTCCACAGAGTGCAAAAGATTATTGGGACACCGCTACCAGCCTTGGAGGGCATCTGCCACACACGGTGCCTCAGGAAGGCCGTCAGCATCCATAAAGACTCCTCTCACCCTTGCAATGGACTGTTCGAACTACTCCCTTCCGGCAGACGATACAAGGCCTTCTATGCCCGCACCTCCAGACTCAGGAACAGCTTCATTCCTAGAGCTATAACGGCTCTGAATCGGCCCTGCTGAGTGCCCCCCCCACCCCCATGGACTGTCACCCTCGGATGGTCACGTCGCACAGACACATCTGCACTTTAATCTGTTTTGACTGTTTTAATGTTCTAATGTTTTTACAAACCTTGTTCTCGGGGTATCTAAACCTAAATTTAATTAGTCGTTTAAGTTATGACATCGGATGGAAGTTGCAAACCAAATCTCGTTGCACTTATGTGTAATGACAATAAAATATATTAATATTATTATTATTATTATTATTACAAAGGCAAATGAGCTCATAACACACAAGCAAAATCATACTTAAATAAGAAATAATACTACTAATAACTATCATACAAAAACACACTGTAATGTAAAACACAAGCATTCAATTAATAAGCATTCACTATCTGTACAATTCTAAATAAATCAAAATATTCTAAATTACCCAAATCGTGTTTCCCAGGCCCAAGACACTCTGGAGCCATGATCCTCATGGTCTTTGCAGCTTTTGCCTTCTGATTTTAGATTCCCCTACTCTGGGTAAAAGATGCTGAATATTCACCCTATCTATCATCCTCATACACTATAATATCACACCTCAGCCTCCAGCACTCCAAAGAGTAAAGTCCTAGCCTGCCCAGCCTCTCCGTATAGTTCAGGCCCTCAACTCCTGACGACATCCTCATGAATCTTCTCTCCACTCTTTCCATCTTCACAACATCCTTCCTATAGTAATACTCCATATGTGGCCACACCAACATCTTGTACAACGGTAATATACCATTCCAACTTCTGTACCTGACTGATGAAGGCCAATGCACTGAAAGCCTTCTTCACCACCCTCCCTACAGTGGCTTGCAAAAGTTTTCATACCCCTTGAACTTTTCCACATTTTGTCACGTTACAACCACAAACGTAAATGTATTTTATTGGGATTTTATGTGATAGACCAACACAAACTGGCGCATAATTGTGAAGTGGAAGGAAAATGATACATGGTTTTCAAATTTTTTTACAAATATAAAACTGAAAAGTGTGGCGTGCAAAAGTTTTCAGCCCCCTTTACTCTGATACCCCTAAATAAAATCCAGTGCAACCAATTGCCTTCAGAAGTCACCTAATTAGTAAATAGAGTCCACTTGTGTGTAATCTAATCTCAGTATAAATACAGCTGTTCTGTGAAGGCCTCAGAGGTTTGTTAGAGAACATTAGTGAACAAACAGCATCATGAAGCCCAAGGAACACACCAGACAGGTCGGGGATAAAGTTATGGAGAAGTTTAAAGTAGGTCGGGTTATAAAAAAATATCCCAAGCTTTGAACATCTCACAGAGCACTGTTCAATCCATCATCCGAAAATGGAAAGAGTATGGCACAACTGCAAACCTACCAAGACATGGCCGTCCACCTAAACTGACAGGCTGGGCAAGGAGAGCATTGATCAGAGAAGCAGCATAGAGGCCCATGGTAACTCTGGAGGAGCTGCAGAGATCCACAGCTCAGGTGGGAGAATCTGTCCACAGGACAACTATTAGTCGTGCACTCCACAAATTGGGCCTTTATGGAAGAGTGGCAAGAAGAAAGCCATTGTTGAAACAAAGCCATAAGAAGTCCCGTTTGCAGTTTGCCACAAGCCATGTGGGGGACTTTGTGTTGGTCTATCACATAAAATCCCAATAAAATACATTTACGTTTGTGGTTGTAACATGACAAAATGTGGAAAAGTTCAAGCGGTATGAAAACTTTTGCAAGCCACTGTATCTGACAACTCATTCAAGGAACTATGTTCCTGCACTCCAAGATCTTTCTGCTCTACACCATTCCCCAAGCCCCTGCCATTCACTGTGAGGGCTCTACCCTATGCCAGTTGATAAAATTCCAAAGTTCCATAACTGACCAGCCTGTTAATGCAGATTCCAATGCACTTGCTGCATATATGCTGCACACAGGTGTCAGAGGTTATGGGGAGAAGGCAGGAGAACAGGGTTAGGAGGGTGAGATTGATCAACCATGATTGAATGGCAGAGTAGACTTGATGGGTCAAATGGCTTAATTCTACTCCTGTTCCTTATGACCTTTTGACCTTATATGTATCTTCTTTGCTGAAATAATAGCATTCACTTTTCAGTTCTCAGCACCAGCGCAGCATTCACCTCCTTCCAGGAACCTTCTCCTCACATTATGGTGAACTATTGACTTTTTATTAACTCATTCGCTTCCTGGATATATTTTGGTTTTCTTCAATTTCCAACACACATACTATGCATAAGCTTTACACTGGCCATTTCAACAACTACATACTGGATCTCAGCCTTTTTTTTGCTAGACAAGAGGGTTCCTGCATCCAGGAGAAAATTCAGAGCTAGTAGGAGTACCCATCATTATATCTCTAACTACAACATGATGCCCTGGAGAATTATAAGTCAGGTAGATCCATGAATATTTGGGATGATGATCTTAGCTTCTTAACTGATCAGAGTATTCGCATATTTCTTGTAATTCTGCATTATTTTGTTAGCTTCATAATTTCATAGTGATTTCTTAAGACCGACATATGTTAATATCAAAACGCCCTGTACGGTCCATGTCTTTCATTTCTTTTTTTGTTTGCTGTGAGCTCTTGTCATCAAGAAGAGGATTCTGAAGAAGTCACTTCAGAGGAGAACAATATTTCTGGCTTCTGTAAAATTGTAAATTGTCCTTAATATGTAGGATAGTGATAGCGGGTGTGATCGCTCGTCGGTGCGGATAGTGGGTGGCTGGATGGCAGAAGGTAATGAGGGGCTTTTTCTGGTTGGCTGTCAGTGACTAACGGAGTTCCACAGGGGTCGCTGCTGGGGCCACTACTCTTCACGTTGTGCATTAATGATTTGGATGAGGGGATTAAAGTCTTTGTGTCCAAGTTTACAGATGATACTAAAATAGATGGAGGGGCAGGTAGTGCAGAGAAAGCAGGGAACTCTGCAGAAGGACTTGCACAAGTTGGGAGAGTGGACAGAGAAGTGGCAGATGGAATATAGTGTGGCAAAGTGTGGAGTCATGCATTTTGATAATCGGAATAAAGGCGTAGATTGCTAAGTGGGGAGAGAGAATCCAGAAATCGGAGGTGCAAAGGGACTTGGGAATGCTGGTGCAGGATTTCCAAAACATTAATAAGGTCATAAGTAATAAGAGCAGAATTAGAACATTTGGCCCTTCAAGTCTACTCCGTCATTCAATCATGGCTGATCTATCTCTCCCTCTAACCCCATTCACTTGCCTTCTCTCCATAACCGGGGACATGGGCGGCTGTGTCTTATAAATCTGATTGTTTCTTGAAGATGTGACCAAAAAGGTTGAGCTGCAGATGTTGTATACATGGATTTCAGTAAGGCATTCAAGAATATTCTGCATAGGATGCTCTGGAAGGTTAGATTGCATGGGATCTAAGGAGAGATAGCTGAATGGTTAAAACATCGGCTGCATGGGAGGAAGCCCAGGGTGATGGTGGAAGGTTGGTTCTCGGACTGGAAGCCTGTGATTAATGGTGTGTCTCAAGATTCAGTGTTGGGCCCATTACTGTTTGTCATCTTCACCAATGATTTGGATCCGAACATACGTGGCAAGATTAGTAAGTTTGCTGATGATACAAAAGTGGGTGGTTTTGCAGATAATGAAGATGGTTAAGAAAAATTGCAGCAGGATCTTGATCAATTGGCCAAGTGGGCTGTGGAATGGTTGATAGAGTTTTTTTTTTTTTTTTTTTTAATTTTATAATACAACTTAGGAGATAGGTCCGTAGGTACAGAAAACAAAACTATTCGTCTAGTCCTGGGTTCAAGCTTCCGTCGAGCCTCAGCGCCGGCCCATTCTACCCCTTCAAATAATCTATGAACGGGGACCATATTCTAATAAATAATTCAGGTTTGTCGATTAAGACAAATCTAATTTTTTCCAGATTTAAGGTCTCCGAGATCTCCATAATCCACATTTTAATTGTAGGGGATGCAGGGTTTTTCCAAAATTTTAATATTAGTTTTTTCCCAGTTATTATACTATAATCCAGGAAATTTCTTTGGTTTATTGTCAGTTTTAGGTATTGTTCAGATATGCCCAATATTATTAATTTAGGATCGGGATCCAGTTGACTATTAACCACTACGGAAATAATTTTAAAAATATCCATCCAAAATGTTTTAATTTTTATGCAATTTACAAAGGTATGGGTTAAATTAGCCTCAGAATATTGACATTTATCGCAGATAGGAGAGATATTAGGAAAAATTCTGTTTAATTTTGTTTTAGAATAATATAATCAGTGTAATATTTTAAATTGTATTAAAGAATGTCTGGCGTTTAACGAACATTGATGTATATGTTGTAGGCTTTCATCCCAAATATCTTTCGTTATGGGTTGAAGTAATTCATTTTCCCATGCTTGTCTATGTGATTCCGTCGACGGATTCTCACTATCTAACGGAATATTGTCAATATATGATATTAATTTGACTGTGTTGGGATGTTTATTCAAACATTCATCTAGAATCTCTGGCTCTCTAATTCTGTATTCTTGTGTATGTGATTTAACATAATCTTTCAATTGTAAATATCTAAAAAAATTATTTGAATGTAATCCATAATTCTGTTGTACCTCCAGAAACGAGAGGAACATACCATTTCTATAAAGATGTCCCATCTTTTTAATTCCATTGTTTTTCCATTGTGTGAAGCCTTTATCCAATACCGAAGGCCTAAATGAAGGGTTATTTGCAATATGGAGCGAAAGTGATAAATTATCCAATTTTAATGTTTTTTTAATTTGTTTCCAAATTCGAATACCGCTATGTATTATTGGATTTTCACTATAGATCTTTTTGTTCAGTTTTGTAGGGGATAGGAGAATCGGACCAATTTCAAATGGCAGACAGACCTCCTTTTCCATCTTTAACCAATCTGGTTGTTGATCCATATCTTCCAACCAGAAATTTAAGTTTTTGACATTGACTGCCCAGAAATAAAATAAGAAATTTGGTAAGACTAATCCTCCGTTCGTCTTAGATTTACATAAGTGTTTTTTACTTATTCTGTGATTCTTATAATTCCAAATAAAACTTGTTACAATAGAGTCAATTTTTTAAAAGAAATTTTTAGGTAGGTATATTGGAATTTATTGGAAGAGTTATAGAAGTTGAGGAAGGAAAATCATTTTAATTGCATTAATTTTACCGAGCATTGAAATAGGAAGCGTTTTCCAGTATTGAATATTCTTATGCAATTTATTAAGTAAAGGCACGAAATTTGATTTAAATAAAGAAGTATATTTCTTGGTCACATAGATTCCTAAGTATTTAAATTTTTCATTCACTATTTTAAAAGGTGATTGTTGCAATATGTATACATTAGGTTCCATTATTGACATAATCTCACTCTTCTTCCAGTTAATTCTATATCCCGAAAATAAACCAAATTGAGTTATAAGATTTAACAGATTAGGGATACTAATTTCTGGATTTGTAATATATAGTAATACATCATCTGCATATAGAGAAATGTTATTAACTGTATTTTTAGTATTATACCCATATATTTCTGGATGAGCTCGAATTCTTTCTGCTAGTGGTTCTATAACAAGAGCAAATAGTAACGGTGATAACGGACATCCTTGTCTACAACCTTTAGATAAATCAATTTTTTTGATAACATTTGATTTGTCATTATTCTGGCTGTTGGATTGGTATATAAAAGCTTAACCCATGTACAAAACTTCTCACCTAATTGAAAATTTTCCATCACCGAAAATAAATAGGGCCATTCAATTTGATCGAATGCTTTCTCAGCGTCTAGCGAGATGACTGCTAAGTTTTCATTAGCTATTCGATTTGAGTATATAATGTTGAATAATCGTCTCAAATTATAATATGAATAACGTTTTGGAATAAAGCCAGTTTGATCGGGATGTATTAATTTATAAATCACTAAGCTTAATCTGTGTGCTAAAATTTTGGTTAAAATTTTCTGATCGATGTTTAATAGAGCAATTGCTCTATATGAACCTGGATCTTCAAGGTCCTTATCCGTTTTTGGAATAAGTATTATTGTAGATTCATTTAAGGTTTCTGGGAGTTTCTGTTGCATGAATGCTTGCGTATATAATGTCTGTAGGCGTGCCGAGATCAAATCATGAAATTTTTTATAAAATTCACTATTAAAACCATCTGGTCCAGCGACCTTTCCATTTTTTAAAGAATTAATAGATTCCTCAATATCTTTTACTGATATTTCGGCCCCTAATAATTCCCTCTCTTTCAAATCTAAACCAGTAAGGTTACAATTCTGTAAAAATAATTCCATTCCTACAGAGCCCCCTGCTGTTTTGGTTGAATAAAGTGTTTGATAGTATTGAGAGAATCTATCATTAATATCCTTGGGTAATGTTAATATTTCTCCCATATCTGATTTAATTTTATATATTGTTTTTTCCCCTTCCTGTTTCCGGAGCTGGCGTGCCAATAATTTTTGTGGTTTATCTCCAAATTCAAAGTGTAATTGTTTAGTCTTTTGGTTAAAGTTTTATGAATTGGTCCGAATATATTTGGTTTAACATATTTAATTGCAGCAATTTTATTATGTATTATTATAGAAGGCGCGATTGCATTTTCCATATCTAATTGCCTTATTTCCATTTCCAATACCAGTTGTTTGGTGCGGTTCTCTTTATTACGAAAGGCTTGTGCGGAGATTAACACTCCTCGCATAAATGCTTTTAAATGTTTCCCAAAGAAGGGAGGCAGAGATTTCAGGGCAGTCATTTGTCTCAAAAAACATATTTATCTGTTTTGATAGATATTCATAGCATACTTTATCATTTAAAATTTGAGGATTAAGTCTCCATTGTGTCTGCTTGTCGGTCATACCACTTAGTTTGATCATAAATGTTAAGGGAGCATGATCCGAAATTATAATATTATGATATTTCGAATTATAAGTAAATGGGATGAGTTTAGAATCTACTAAAAAGTAGTCTATCCTTGAATAAGTTTTATGTACTGAAGAATAAAATGAGTATTCCCTTCCGGATGGGTTTTCAATTCTCCAAACATCCTTGATATTGGTGGTATTAATATATGAGTTTAATAATTTACTTGATTTGGATTTTGCTTTTCTTTGTCTTGTTGATCTATCGAGATAGGAATCTAATGTACAATTTAAGTCTCCACCAATTATCAAATTATGTTGTGTGAACTCTGGAATGGTATTAAGTATATTCTTAAAAAAACATTGGATTATCAAAATTTGGTTCATAAACATTAAGAAAAATCACTTTTTTTTAGATATAATTCACCCACCAGCGTAATATATCTACCATTAATGTCCGCTATAGTTGATATATGTTTAAAAGATATACCTTTACGAATTAAAATTGCGACACCTCTGGCCTTATGGGAAAATGAAGAGTGATATGTATCGGCGATCCATTTTGCTTTCAATCTATGTTGTGCGTCTTTTTTAAGGTCCGTCTCTTGAAGAAACGTTATGTCTGTTTGAGTGATTTTAAGTGTGCTAATATCTTACCTCTCTTGATTGGTTCATTAACTCCCTTGACATTCCAACTACAAAACATAATTCCTTGACCCCCGTTTTTTCTATTTACATCTTGCATCTTGCTTTTAGGGTGGTCTATAAAGAGCAGATAGGTCAGCACCGTAGACCCGACCATCCACCCGAACCCTGGACCGACGAGTTGTAATTCTAATTCATATAAATCCTCCTTACGGACACATCTCCACAAATAATATTTGTAAATAAATTCAAGATTGATGTAATAATTATGAAAAAAATACAAAAAGTAGAAAAATAGAAAATTAATAAAATGTGAAAAGAATGGTTGATAGAATTTAATACAGAGAAATGTGAGGTGTTACATTTTGGGAAGTCTAACATGGGCAGGACCTACACAGTGAATCGTAGGGCTCTGGGCAGTGTTGTAGAGCAGAGGGATCTAGGAGTGCAGGTGCATGGTTCCTTGAAGGTCAAGACACAATACATGAAGTGGCCAAAACGGCTTTTCATACATTGGCCATCAGTCAATGTATTGAGTATAGAAGCTGGGAGGTCATGTTGCAGTAGTATAAGACATTTGTGAGACCACATTTAGAGTGTCGTGTTCAGTTCTGGGCATCAGGTTATAGGAAAGATGTTGTCAAGCTGGAAAGGATACAGAGAAGATTAACGAGGTTGGACCCTTGAAGACTGAAAAAGGTGAATTTATTATGGGGAACAGGAAATGGCAGACGAGTTGAACAGGTACCTTTGATCCGTCTTCACTAAGGAGAACACAAACAATCTTCTGATCCTCTTGTGGCCAGAGGATCTGGGGTGATGGAGCAACTGAAGAAAATCCACATTTGGCAGGAAATGGTGTCGAGTAGACTGATGGGACTGAAGGCTGGTAAATCCCCAGGGCCTGATGGTCTGCATCCCAGGGTACTTAGGTAAGTGGCTCTAGAAATCGTGGATGCATTGGTGATAATTTTCCAATGTTATAGATTCAGGATCGGTTCCCGTGGATTTGAGGGTAGCTATTGTTATCCCACCTGTTTAAGAAAGGAGGGTGAGAGAAAACGGGGAATTATAGACCAGTTAACCTGACGTCAGTGGTGGGGAAGATGCTGGAGTCAATCATAAACGATGAAATAATTACACATTTGAATAGCAGTAACATGATCGGTCCGAGTCAGCATGGATTTACGAAGGACTAATCTTCTGGAATTATTTGAGGATGTAACGAGGAAAATGGACAAGAGAGAGCCAGCGGATGTAGTGTACCTGGACTTTCAGAAAGCATTTGATAAGGTCCCACATAGGAGATTAGTGGGCAAAATTACAGCATGTGGTATTGGGGGTAGAGTGCTGACATGGATAGAAAATCTATCATCTGCAAACATTACCACTTTGGTACCAAAAACAGGAAGGCTGATTACTATCTAAATGGTGTCAAATTGGGGAAAGTGGAAGTACAATGGGATCTGGGGGTTCTTGTTCATCAGTCAATGAAAGTAAACATGCAGGTACAGCAGTCAGTGAAAAAAGCGAATGGCATGTTGGCCCTGAGAACATGAGGAGTTGAGTATAGGAGCAAAGAGGTCCTTCTGCAGTTGTATAGGGCCCTAGTGAGACGTGTAGTATGGTGTGCGTTTTGGTCCCATAATTTGAGGAAGGATGTTTTGGCTATTGAGAGAGTGCAGCGTAGGTTTGCAAGGTTAATTCCTGGGATGGCAGGCCTGTCATATGCTGAGAGAATGGTGAAGCTGGGCTTGTATACTCTGGAGTTTAGAAGGATGAGAGGAGATCATATTGAAACATATAAGATTATTAAGGGTTTGGACACGCGAGAGGCCAGAAACATGTTCCCGATGTTGGGAGAGTCCAGAACCAGGGCCACAGTTTAAGAATAAGGGATAAGCCATTTAGAACTGAGACGAGGAAACACTTTTCTCACAGTCTGTGGAATTCCCTGCCTCAGAGGGCAGTGGAAGCCGGTTCTCTGGGTACTTTTAACAGAAAGCTAGAAAGCGCTCTTAAAGATAGAGGAGTCAGGGGATATGGGGAGAAGGCAGGAACGGGGTACTGATTGGGGATGATCAGCCATGATCACATTGAATGGCGGTGCTGGCTCGATGGGCCGAATGGCCTACTCCTGCACTCCTACTATAGTCTATTGTCTATTGTCTGTATTGTTTTTGCGAGGACTAGAGGGTCTGTGCTATAGGGAGAGGTTGAGTAGGCTGCGACTCTATTCCCTGGAGCGCAGGAGGATGAGGGGGTGGTAGATTGCAACCTTCACCTGGTCCGCCCTGTTTCGACTAGTGCAATCAACTCGACGTGCACAAACAGAAGATCAAATAGAACAAGTCATCCTACAACTTTAGGCTGTGCACGCCACACGAAGGAAGAAGAAGGAGGATGAGGGGTGATCTTATAGAGGTGTATAAATTCATGAGAGGAATTGATCGGGTAGAGTCTCTTGCCCAGAGTAGGTGAATTGAGGACCAGAGAATATAGGTTTAAGATGAAGGCAAAAGGATGTAATAGGAATCTGAGAGTAACCTTTTCACAAAATGTGGTGGGTGTATGAAACAAGCTGTCAGAGGAGGCAGTTGAGGCGGGGTCTATCCCAATGTTTAAGAAGCAGTTAGACAGCTACATGTATAAGACAGGTTTGGAGGGATGTGGACCAAACACAGGCAGTTGGGACATGTTGGCAGGTGTGGGCAAGTTGGGCCGAAGGGCCTGTTTCCACACTATAATCACTCTTTGACTATAACTCTCTGACTATAATCCCTCACATCCATACCAATCAAGATTCTATCTATCGATATCTATCTTAAAAATATCCATTGATTTGGCCTCCACAGCCTTCTGTGGTCTGTCTATACCATATCTGAGGAAGGATGTACTGGCCTTGGAGAGGGTCCAGAGGAGGTTTGCAAGAATGATCCTAGGAATGAGTGGGTTAATTTATGACGAGTATTTGACGGCACTGGTCTGTAATCTCTGTTCAGAACAGAGAAACATAAAAAAGAGGTGCAGTTGTAGGCCATTCGGCGCTTCGAGCAAGCTGATCATATTGTGGGGGGGACCTCATTGAAACGTACAGTATAGTGAACGGCTTGGAATGTGGATATGATGTTTCCACTAGTGGGAGAGTCCAGGACTCTAGGCCATAGCCTCAGAATTAAACGACGTTCCTTTCGGAAGGAGACAGCAAAGGCGATTAACTAAAACTACCAACGACTACCTCGACTTCCCATAGCTACATGGCGACCCACTATAACTGCACCTACGACTACAGGATTATCGATTTTCTCCATGGCGACCAATTTTCAGTCGCAGAAAATTTTTCAACATGTTGAAAAATTTGCGGCGACCATACTGAGGCCGCGACTAGTTCCCAGAATGCGGGAACTCCTCGCGACATGATAGGAGATACTCATCAGAGACCACCATGCGAACATGTGACGAGCCCAGCCTAGTCTCCTGCACACTCGCCATACAAAAATCGCTAAGTGGGACAGGCCCTTAAGGGAAGTGATACTCAGAGGGTGGTGGCTGTGTGGAATGAGCTTCTTCCAGCAGAGGTGGTGGAGGCAGGATCGATTTTAACATTTAAAAGTAAAGTGGATAGGTATATGGACCTGAAGGGAATGGAGGGTATTCTGAGGCAGGATAATGGGACTAGGGGAAAACAAATGGTCGGAGCACGGACAGGAAGGGCCGAGAGGGCCTGTCTCCGTGCTGTAAATGTTATATGGGTATATATTTCAAGTTTAAGTGATACCTTTACCCAGAGTTTCCTTTTCAATAATCAAATTTACAGATTTCTGTCTATGTAAAATGTAGGTGAGCTCTTTGCCCACACACTGCACTTATTTAAATTCTCTGAATTACTTTTAATCCAAACCCCACAACTTGAATCACAAGGTTTTAATCCGAATAGGCTCTTATGATGCTTTCATATGTCCTTTAGTAATACTTCTGTGGGTGTTTTCAAGTTTCTTGTGCCTCAAAGGGTGGGATTTTAAACCTGAAAGTATGTATTGCTAAATTGTAAAACCAGCTTACTGATTAATAAAGGCAATCATATCTAAGCACTTGAACAGAAGATCAGGCACATACTCTAAGTTATTTGTACTGGAGGCAATTATGAATGTTGGAAGTCAGGGGAAATATTGGTGACAAGGTTAGTGATAGTACCATTTAAGACTTAACTCAGTATGTTATAATTATAACCAGTTACCTTTAATTGTATCTGCCTATATTATGGGTGCGGATTTATTCTTAGTATGGGACGTGGTTTGCCGCTGGATTCTGCGAGGATAACAAGGAGTTTAGTTGAGTTTATGAAGATCATGGGAGAGACATAGTTTTCGACATGCATTAACCATGAGTATGATTGGAATGTACGTCATACAGGAGAAGCTTATATGAATTACTTACTGTTTGCTACTACTAAAACAATAAAGAAACTATTAATGAAGCCGGAGGAACACTCGTGGGAGCGTATAGCTTACCTGCTGATCCACGGTCATAAATTAAAGTGATTATTAAGGTCTAAACCCTTTAGACGTTGTAAAAACTGTCACTATACTTAGAGTCGAAAACTATCTTACTACCAGGAGGTAGATGATTGGTCCATAGAAGAGGGACAGAAGATTGGGTTGAATCTTCTGGAGAGATAACTGCTGATTATCACTGCCTGCTTTTCAACAGTGTGGTGATCTGTGGAATTCTCTGCCACAGAAAGGTTAGTCTGAGGCAAGTTCTGGTGCTATATTTAAAGAGGATTAGATGATGGGCTCTTGTGGCTAAAGGGATCAGGGGTATGGAGAGAGGCAGGTACAGGATACTGAGTTGGATGATCAGCCATGATCAATTGAATGGCGGTGCAGGCTCGAAGGCCGATGGCCTACTCCTGCACTATTTTCTATGTTGTCTCTGAAGAGCTGGAGCCGTTAGGAGGAACTGAAGAGAAGGAAGCTAAATCTGCCAGAGATTGTAGCATATGACCCGGTTTACAAAGCCTACCCGACGGTTGGATTAATCGACACTGGAACACTTGACTTATCTGATGATTGGTAAAGTCAATGATCCGAGAGAGTGTAATGAACAGATATTGTTCTTTGTTAAATATTTTATTAACTTACTCAATGTTTTCATAAATGAAAATACACATTCTATACTTTCATATATTAATAATATGATATATTAGTAATATTAAACTTCTAAGACTGTATGCTTTATACGCTTTTTTTATATTTTTTTTTAAAGTAGGAAAAGATAGAGATAAATATATGAAGAAAATATGAAAGCGAATGGTGTGGTTAATCATTAAATCCGTCATTGGAGAATATGGCTATGATTTAGTATATATAGTTCTCATCCATTCTATATTCAGGCTCAGTCAAGCCTGTACAAGCCGTTATGACTCTGTAAATATGCAATATATGGAGTCATATCCTGGAAGAGAATCCTAACCGATTGGTCATTAGACAAGCCTCAAATTCTCCAGATGAAGAGTCCTCCGACATTTCTGTATTGAATTGTACATTTTTGATGTAGGGGATGTAGGGCTTTCCTCAAACTTTTAATATTTAATTTTTTCCCAATTATTAACCCCTAATCCAATAAACAGAATTCTATGATTTCGTTGTTTAACTAATTGTTCTGTTTCGTATTCCTAGTATTATTAGCTTTGATCAGGTTGTCATAGTTATATGAAAAACTTCAGATTAAACTAAATATTTCAGTCAGAATTTTTAATTTTTATAACGTTGTAAATGTGTGTTGACAAATGGACTTCTAAATGTTGACATTTAACACATATGGGGGATACTTTGGAAAAATATTATGTAATTGGATTTTGAATAATATAATTATGTCGTATTTTAATGTATAAGAGAGAGTTAGGTTTTTTAGCGAACAATGGATGTATATGTTGTACCGGATCATCCCATACTTTGGTCTAATAGTTTTGGCATAATTCATTTTCCCAAGATTGTCTATGTATTTGTTGACGGAACTCACCTTCCAAAAGATATTATCTATAATGAACTCATTTTATACTGTAATGGATTGTTTATTTAAACATTCATCTAATATTTCTGCCTTTCTATTCTGAGTTCTTGCTTATTGCTTTAACAAAATCTCTAAATAGTAATATACAAAGTAATCTTTAGAGTGTAGTCTATAAATTTGTTTACAATCTGGGTAATGAAAGGGGAATTTGAGTTTTCCCATAGAGTATCACCGATCGTATAAATTCCATTATTATTTTTTCCATTGTAAAAAAGCTTATCCATCATTGCGGTTTTAAACGTAACATTTTTACAATGCTAAGAGATAGGGTATAGATTTTAGTTTTAATGTTTCTTATTTGTTTCCAATACGTATTCCACTTCCTATATTGGATTTCACTATAAGATTTTTCTTAGCTAGTTATATTAGCGAATATTATAGAACTCATTTTCAAAAGGAGAACAATCTTCTTTTCCATATTTAACCAATTGGTTGGTTATCTATTTCCTCTAACCAAAAATTTCATATTTTTAATGTTAACTGCCCAATAATAAAACATAAAATTTGTAGTGCTAGACCTCCGTTTATTATTGGATTTACATAAATGTTTTCTTATTTATTCTATGGCTCTTATAATCCCAATGAGTTAGTGACTGGGAGTCCACCATTTTAAAGAAATTTTTTAGGAGATATATCAGGGATTGATTGAAAAGTATAAATAATGTGTGGAAGAAAAACCATTTTTATTATGAATTAATTTTACCTAACATTGAAATAGGTAAAGTTTTCCAATATAAGATATTTCTTATTTAATTTATTCAGTAATAATGGAAAATAACTTTCAATAATGAGCAAATCTTTTTTCTTACGAAATTCAAGAATATTTCATTTTTCATTTATTAGCTTAAAGGAATTGTTGTAATATGCCGTAAATTATGTACCGTTATTGGCATAAGTTCACTTTTATCCAGATAATAACTATTTTCTGAATAGGATCCAAATTCATTATTATTTTAAACAATTACGAATACTAGTTTCTGGTTTTGTGATGTAAAGTAGTACATCATCCGCGTATGAAGAAATTTATTTTTAGTGTCTCTATATCGTATCCATATATTTCCGGATGTGATCTCACCCTCAGAGCTAGCGGTTCTATTGCCAGTGCAAACAGTAAAGGGGATAAAGGGCAACCTTGTCTACAACCTCGAGATAAATTGAATTTAGGTGATAACATTTGGTTTGTTATTATTCTAGCTGTCGGATTTGTATATAGCAATTTGATCCAGGTAATAAACTTTTCTCCCAGTTTGAAAGCTTCCATAACCGAGAACAAATAAGGCCATTCCACTTGATCTTTTACTAGATCTTTATTAATATCTCTTTTCGAGTATATAATATTGAATAACCGTCTCAAATTATATGAAGTGTATCGTTTTGGTATAAATCCTGTTTGATCAGGATGAACTAATTTCATTAACAACTGAACTTAACCTTTGTGCTAATATATTAGTTAATATCTTTTGATCAGTATTTAAAAAGCTATTGCTCTAAATGACCCTGGTTCATCCAAGTCTTTGTTTAATTTGAGTAAAAGTGTTATAGCAGATTCCATTTAAAGTTTTCTGGTAGTTTTTGCTGTGTATATATATGGTTCAAATAATAATTTTTTCAAACGGTACAATCTGATCATAAAATATTTTATAAAATTCCGAGCCAATGCCGTCTGGTCCCGGTGTTTTACCCTTTTTTTAATGACTGATAGCTTCTTGGATCTTTTATCGTATATGCAGCATCAGTAACTCAATAAATTTGTGAGTCCAACCCTTTCAGGTTACATTTTTTTAAAGAATGCTTCAATTCCTATTTTATTTATCTGTTGTTTTTCGCAGTGTATAGTTTTTATAATATTGCATAAATCTTTCTTAATATCTTAGCTGTGGTTAACAATTCGCCAGCATGTGATTTATCCTATGGAAATTTTTTCAGCTTCCATTGTCCCTTAGTTGACGAGCCAATAAATTTTTGAGGTTTATCACCGAATTCAAACTGTAATCGTTTAGTATGTTGATATAGTTTAACAACTTGATCTGTAAATATTTTTATTTAATATATATTTCAGTGCTGCAATATATATGTAAAATAGTAGTTGGATTCATTGCATTCTGTATATCTAATTGATTTAATCTCCTTTCCAAATCTTGCTGATCCTTTAACGATTCTATTTATTATAAAAATGCTGAGAGGAAATCATGGATTCCCACGTGATGCTTTAAATGTTCCCATAATAAGGAACTGGATATTTCCAGTTTATCAGTTTATTTCGAAAAAATCTTAATTTGTTCTGTGATATATCCAAGTAATTTTTATTTTCTAAAATTTGTGGGTTAAATCCCACTGTTCTGATTTTAGTATTTGCCATTTATTTTTGATCTTGAATGTTAATGGGCATGATCCTGAAATTATAATATTATGATAATTGGATTTATGAGTAAGTGAGATAAGTTAGCATCCAGCCAAAAATAATCATTCTTAGTAGTTTTATGTACTGACGAGTAATTTAATTTTCCTTTGCCTTGTAGATCTATCTAAGTATGGGTCTATGCACAATTAAAGTCTCCTCCAATTATTAGAGTGGCGTTGTGTAATTCGGGATATTGTTAAATACCTTCTTAAAAAACAATGGGCTATCGAAATTTGTCCATATACATTAACAAAAATCATTTTTTTGTGTATATTAATTCTCCTAAAGATAATGAATCTTCCATCTTATCAGTTAATAGTTGATGGTATTTTTAAATAAAATACCTTTACCAATAATATTGCTACGCCTCATGATTTACTGCTAAAAGACAGTGATACATTTTATCTATCCATTTTAGGCTTTCAATCTCTTTCAGCATCTTTATTTAGATGGGTTTCTTGAATAAAACTACCGTCAGCTCTATTTGCCTTTAAATGTGCAAAAAGTTTTTCCTCTCTTAATCGGTTTCATTAATACCTTTAACATTCCAGCTACAAACGTTATTCCTCATTCCCTAATATTTATTTTCGAGTCTTGCATCTTGTGTGTGGACGAGGGGAGGGGGCTGCAATAGAGTCTAAGGTCAGCACATCAACCCGACCTTACACCCGAACATCGAATAGATGAATTTTAAGTCTCGTGCATGTCTCTCACTATATATCTCCATTGATCCATATAAAAACTCCAATCAAAGTGAAAAAAACCATAATAGAATTGAAATATGAAAGAAGAACAAGATAAGATTCAAGAGGTTAGTACTGTGCAAAAAGAGAGGACGCGTATGCACAACATCTAGAGTATTGATCTCACTGCTTACTAACATTGCTAACCATCTACCTGACTCTTCACGTCGTTGAGTGTGTTTTGGTACGCTCACACACTACCCAGTCTCATTCCCCCAGGTTTTTGGAATTTATTATTCCATAAAAATATTATTACCGGGGTGTAGCCATTAGAAAAAAAAAGAAAGGGAAATAAGAGGGGTAAAAATAAAACCTTATTAGTAAAGGCATATTTAAAATTATAACATTACAGATATAGAAATACAATTATATAAGACTTTATTTAAAAATCTAATTATTATAAACAGAGGAACCAAAAAAAAAAGATACAAAATACATATTTAAACTTGTTAAAAATCTAACAATTTTAAACAAGAAGAACACAAAAAAATAGGTAAAAAGAAAAAAAGAAAAAATCATTCAACATAAAAGAAAACAGAATTAAGAATGAAATGAAAAATTGCTGGCAAAAAGAAAATCTCCAAATGAAATCAATCCCTAAATTTAACTCTATTCAGTCCAACATCATCAATTATTAGTAATAATGATTAATATTAATTAGTAAAAATGGTGTTTATAAAGATACCATGATGGTCGTAATAGTGTTAGTTATTTATATTAATTATGTTAGTGATGTAATAGTTTTATTAAGTATCCAGGTGAAGTTTTTCCGATCCACTTCTTTTCTCCAACTTTCCATCCAACGTTGCCCAGTTCGCCCCCATTCCTGCGTTGTTTTTTGTGGAGTCCCTGCGAAGTCTTGGAGATTCGATGAAGAATCTTAAGAATCAATATATAGTTGAAAGTAGCTGCTTTCTCAGTCTGGATCTTGCGAGCAAAGTCCAATGTGCTGCTGGGTTGTAAAGAAATGCTCCTCGTTTTTAGAAGGTAACTCCTTAGAATACTGGATAATTCAGGCCGTATTTCAAGTGTGCCACTCCTCTCATAAGACTTTAGCCTCGTTAAATGCTTTCCGTTTCCTGGAAACTTCTGAAGGATTATCTCGTAGATACTGATCCTGTGACCTCGAATCCAGGTGTTTTTCCTATTTCTCGAGGATTTCCCGCGTATATCTCGTACCAAGACAAAGTCGTATTGTAGCTTTTATAATCATTGTCTGGAGGGCGTTTGCTCTTGTCTGACGTCTTTCTGGACTCTGTGAGCACGGCTAATAAAGTTTTTGTTTCCCCGAAGAAAAAACTTATGTGTAATAAGTTCGCAGTAAAATTCTCGAGGATCTTCATCTTTCTCTCGCCTTCGGAAATACCTGCAAATCTTAGGTTTTGTCTTCTCATGGCGACCTTCTAGCTCAGTACATTTCTCAGATACTTTAGTCATTACGTCGTTAGACTTTCATTTTCTGTAATCCAGCTTTGCTATAGTCATAGCACGGTACCGCTAGTTCCTCAAGGCCTTTTATACCGACCGTCTGTTGTTCCTGTTTTACCTTTTCCATAGGATTCAGCCTTTTTTCAGTCAGTTTTGACCTTGTCAATTTCATTATCCCATCTCCTTTACCATTTCGTTCATCATTTCTGTAATTTCTTCTTCAAATACGTACCGATATTTCTGGTCCGTATGATTAATATTGAATTTGTTTCCTGTTGAAAGTTTTGCATTTGAGTATTCATCTGGTCATTTGAGTATTCAGCTGGTTATTTCTTCCCTTAAACCACAATCTCATGAGAAATGAAAGTTTTCAATTCTTCACTTTCTTGTTTTTTTCCCTGAATCTTTTCGTAAAAAAAAAAAAAAATAAAGGGGAAAATAAAAAAAATAAAATAACATAAAAAAAAAAATAAGG
>CM069132.1:121496821-121524974 GCA_035221665.1 Okamejei kenojei
ATGACAATAAATCTTTGATTGATTGATTGGTAATAGTGTACTATTGGAATTGGTGCTGCCTATTGTGTTCATCATTTATTCGAACTTTTGTATGAGAATGTACAAAGATCGAGATGACATAAAAATAGGTGAGTTAAAGTGGACAGATGAAAAAGGTTTGTCAAAAACTGACAGCCGGGGTTCTGCATCATCCAGTAATTGTCCTGGATGAATGGCAAATGCCATTCAAATTCAGATAAGTGCAAAGGTGTTGCATTTGGGGAAGTCAGCTAGGGTGTAACTTTCCAAGCGCAGCGTAGGCCATGAGCGATTATAGAACAGCAACAACAGCTTTTAATTGTACTGGTAATTTACAACAAACAAACTCCAACTAACTACAGAGTGACCTAGGAATACAAGTACATACTTCCTGAAAGTGGCTCACAATAGACATTGAGATTAATCCAACAATCTCAAACTATTCCTCCACTCCCCTTCTCACTCTAACCACCCCTTCTCTCCCCCCTGAATGTACAGCCCTCCACTCACTCTGCAACAACACAGACAGGGATATCAACCCCGCCGACAAGGGAGAGAGCCGGGTAGTCTGCGCGCTGATCTCTACAAGGCTTAGGCCACGCGCCAACTCTCAGACACTTCCTGCCTACCATATCTTGGACAATGATCCCTCAGAAGACGATCACCCAGGGACACTTGTCTCTAATCATCTGTCACTGAACTTCATCCCTTCCGGTTCCTCTGCCCTTCCCAGCCTCCAACCTCATCTTCTCCCCAGCCCCGGCACGGCCCAATTTTACCTTCTCGCAAAATCCACAAAAGTCTTCACAAAAGTCCTGCAGACCCATTGTTTTCTGCTTGGTCGTGCCTTTCAACCGAACTTATTTCCACATAACCTCAACTCCATCCACTCCCCCCAGTTAAATCCCACCCTACCTATGTTCAAACACCTCCACAAGCTCTTCGGCTCCTCCATGATCTGTTTCCTAGCCCCCATTCCTCAGCATCTTCACCATGATGTCCATCACTCTACACAACCTCCATTCCCCACCAGGAGGGTCATAAAGCCCTCCCATTTCTCCTCGACAGCAGAAACCAACCAATCCCCGTCTACTGAGCTTGGTCCTTACCCTTAACAACTTTTTGTTTGACTCCTCCCATTTCCTCCAAACCAAGGCTAGCTTATGCGGCACATACATGGCCCAACCTATGCCTCCTCTTTGGTATGGTACATCGAACAACCCTTGTCGAGCGTAACCATGGCCCTATCCCCGAACTCTTACACCACTACATCGACGACTGCATTGGTGCTACCCTCTGCACCCACACACACTCACTAACTTCATATTCCATTTTCATTCAATCAACCACTAACTTCATCCGCACCTACCAACAAATACCTCTGGACCATTTCCCGACCTCTCCCCTACTGTTTCTAGACTTCACTATCTCCCATCACAGGTGACCAGACTACTGACTGACATACTACTCATAAAACCCATTGACTCCCATGGTCTAACTGGACTATACTCCTCCCACCTTGCGTCCGCCTTTCTGTAAGAATATCCCCTATTCCCAATTTCCTCCGTCTATGTCGCATCTCCACCCCCGGGATGAGGTGTGCCAAACCAAGGCATCGAGATGTCCTCATTCTTTAGGAAACGGGGATTCCCCTCTTCAACATAGATGAGGCTCTCACCAGGGAATCCTTCTATACGCCTAAATTTTAAATTTATCCCGTAGCTCTGCTCTCGATACCCTCATCGCCACACCGAAAACTAGCGCAGAGTCCCCCTTGTCCCTCACATTCCACCCTACCAAGCCGTCCCATAACACAAATAATCCTCCCGACAGTTTCAGCACCAACCAACTGATCCCACCACTGGCCACATCTTCCCATCACCTCCCTTTCGCTTTCGCAGAGACCGCTCCCTCTGTACCTCCCTGTTCAATTCGTCCTTCCCACTCAAATCACCCCCTCATCCTGGCACTTTCCCTTGCAACTACAGGAAATGCTAACACTTGTCGCATTTACCTTCCCCCTCTTGACTATCAATCCCAAGGACCTAAAGCAGTCTTTCCAGGTAAGGCAATGCTCACACCGCACTTCCTCAACCCTGTCTATTTCATCCGCTTCACGAGGTTTCCAGCTGCTCTACATCGGTGAGACCAAAAGTATTGCTTGGTGGATCCGCTTCAACCCAACACCTCCTGCTTTGTTTGCATAACCAACCTGATTCTCCCGGGAGGCCTTAGCACGTCAACTCCCCCTCCCATTCTTCCGAATCCTCTCCCTTTCTGTCCTGGCCTCCTCCATGGCCAGAGTGAGTCCCACATGTAAATTTGGAGGAGCAGCACCTCATGTTTCGCTTGGGGCAGTATTACACCCCAGCGGTATGAACATTGACTTCTCCAATTTTAGGTAAGTCCCTGCTTTCCTCCTTCTTTCCCCCACCTCTTCCCAGCTCTCCCACAGCCCACTGTCCTCTGCCTCTTCCTTTCTTCTTCCCCCGCACCCCCTCCCCCACATCATCTGAAGAAATGTTCTTGACGCGAAATGTAGCCTATTTCCTTCGCTCCATAGACATGCTGCCATCACCCGCTGCGTTTCTCTCAGCATTTTTGTCTATCACAGAAGACAGGGTGATGAAGGAGGTATTGGCACGGTTGGGGTCTTCATGGTCAAGGCCCTTGGTTACAGGAGTTTGGACGTTATGTGCAGTTGTATGTTGGGGAGGCTACATTTGGAGTATTGTTGTATACTTCTCATTACTCTACCATAGAAAGAATATTATTACGCGGAAAGAATCAAAAAAGGTTTATAAGAAACTGCCATGACTAAGCGTTATACAACATTAGAATGTTGGATTTAGAGCATAGGAGACTGAAGGCGCCCTTTATAGAGATGTTATTAACCATGACTACAGAGTGCAATAACGGTCTTTTTCCCAGGGAAGGGAAACCACAAAAATAGAGGGTGTAGGTTAAACATGTGAAGGAAAGATTCAAAAGAGACTGGAGATGGCATTTTCACAAGAGTGATGGGTACATGACTGAGCTGCCAAGTAAGTAATTGAAACACATGGATTGGAAAGGTTTAGAGGGTTATGCCTAATGTGGGAAAAATGGGACAAGCTTACAGTGGCTTGCAAAAGTATTCATACCCCTTGAACTTTTCCACATTTTGTCACGTTACAACCACAAAACGTAAATGTATTTTATTGGGATTTTATGTGATAGACCAACACAAAGTGGCGCATAATTGTGAAGTGGAAGGAAAATGATACTTATGGTTTTGCAAATTTTTTACAAAAAAAAAACTGAAAAGTGTGGCGTGAAAAAGTATTCAGCCCCATTTATAGGATACCCCTAAATAAAATCCAGTTGCAACCAAATTGCCCTTCAGAAGTCACCTAATTAGTAAATAGAGTCCCACATGTGTGTAATCTAATCTCAGTATAAATACAGCTGTTCTGTTGAAGGCCTCAGAGATTTGTTCGAGAACATTAGTGAACAAACAGAATTATGAAGCCCAAGGAACACACCAACAAGTCAGGGATAAAGTTGTGGAGAAGTTTACAAGCAGGGTTAGGTTAAAAAAAAAATATCCTAAGCTTTGAACATCTCACGGAGATGTTCAATCCATCATCTGAAAATGGAAAAGAATACGGCACAACTGCAAACCTACCAAGACATGGCCATCCACCTAAACTGACAGGAGGCCGGGCAAAGGAGAGCATTGATCAGAGAAGCAGCCAAGAGGCCCATGGTAACTCTGGAGGAGCTGCAGAGATCCACAGCTCAGGAGGGAGAATCTGTCCACAGGACAACAATTAGTCGTGCACTCCACAAAATCGGACCTTTATGGAAAGAGAGCAAGAAGAAAGCCCATTGTGAAACAAGCCATAAGAAGTCCCGTTTGCAGTTTGCCACAAGCCATGTGGGGGACACAAGCAAACAATGTGAGGATAGGGTACTCTGGTCTGATAGACCAAAATTGAAGTTTTGGCCTAAATGCAAAACGCTATGTGTGGTGGAAAACTAACACTGGCACATCACCCTGACACACCATTCCCACTGTGAAACATGGTGGTCGGCAGCATCATGCTGTGGGATGCTTTTCTTCAGCAGGACAGGGAAGCTGGTCAGAGTTGATGGGAAGAGGATGGAGACAAATACAGGCAATCTTGGAAGAAAACCTGTTAGCGTCTGCAAAGGACTTGAGACTGGGGCGGAGGTTCACCTTCCAGCAGGACAACGACCCTAAAACATACACCATAGCTACAATGGAATGGTTTAGATCAAAGCATATTCATGTGTTAGAATGGCCCAGTCAAAGTCCAGACCTAAATCCAATTGAGAAATCTCTGGCAAGACTTAAAATTGCTGTTCAAGAGACGCTCTCCATCCAATCTGACTGAGCTTGAGCATATTTTGCAAGAAGAATGGGCAAAAATTGCAGTCTCTAGATGTGCAAAGCTGGTAGAGACATACCCCAAAAGACTTGCAGCTGTAATTGCAGCGAAAGGTGGTTTCTTTCTACAAAGTATTGACTCAGGGGGACTGAATACTTTTGCACGCCACACTTTTCAGATTTTTATTTGTAATAAAATTTGGAAACCATGTATCATTTTCCTTCCACTTCACTATCATGCACCACTTTGTGTTGGTCTATCACATAAAATTCCAATAAAATACATTTACGTTTGTGGTTGTAACGTGACAAAATGTGGAAAAGTTTAAGGAGTATGAATACTTTTGCAAAGCCACTGTATATAGCACATTAGTCTGCATGGGTGAGTTAGGCTGAAGGATCTGTTTTTTTCTGCTGTTTTATTCTTTAAAAACTGTGATACTGTAATTTGAAACTGATGAAAATATAACAAATCATTTTTCATTGCATTCTTCAAGTTATTAAATCCAAAGTAGATCTTCACCATTGAACATTACGAACCTTGCAGCACACTCCCAAAGTAAATTTGCTGAGAGCACAATATGAAAATGAGGTCAGGTTGAATCTCAGAGACAAACATCAAAAGTGAAAGGGTTTAGGTTTCAAGGATGGAAGATGAGATGAATGGAGATCCCACCACAGAACTGCCTTGCTTCCTATTCCTGTCTGTCCTGCAATTAGTTGTGGAGATTAATGCAATGGCTGCTGTAGTAGAGGAGATTTAAAATTTAATTTATTTCTTCAGTGTGAAATTTAGGAGAGGTAGACTTGATGTTAGATATTGTTTCTTAAAATAAATAAAGCGCGGTATAATAAGGGAAAGTGAATAAAGAGTTATCATTCTCAACTGCCTCCTTGCAATTTTTTTAACCTCACTAAAGGAGAATGCAGAATCGTTCCAAAATGTTTCTGTGCGCAGAAATACATTTCCATTATATATCTGTCACAACAATGACATGCAAGATATGATCCTGACCAATGGAACATCATACAGATTGGGGTCAAACAGACTGTGTCATCAAACCAACCATCCCCCTTCTTGATCTTTTGCACAGCAATACTGCACCACCTCCAACAAGTTCTCTGCCAGAAAACTGTTCAGCCTTAATTGTCTCCACTTCAGACCCAATATTTCTCCAATCTCTGTCACTGAATTACAGTTTATATAGATGAAATTTGCACATATGCATTCATGTCCCCCCCCCCACCCCCCCCCCCCCCCCCCGTTATGAAAAACTCTTACCTATGGACCACAAACACCCCTTATCCCTACGAACGATGGTAAGGACGGGGATAGGATTTGCTGACTACTGCGGGAATGCGCGCATCTTCTCCTGGGTAGGCAAGGGTATTTCTCAATGTGCCTTCGTTCCCCACATGCCACCCCACCCACATCCACCCCCCACCCGAGCTGTAAAAATGAAGCAAAGCAGAGCTGGGAGTGCTGAATGGATTCACTACGTTTAGTCAGTGAGACCAGCAGGTGGCCGTTGTTCCTACACCCCCTCGTCACAGCTGTTTCTGAGAGCCTCCCCCACACACAGTTTTTGTTCATCATTCTGACTTACTAACAACTCAGGTTAAGAGCAGTTCTCAGAGATGGAATCTTGTTGTAACTGGGGACTTTGCACGTGCAAAGTGTTATTTCCTTCAACAAAATGACAGTAATTAAGCGTGGGGCCTCGCACTAAACATCCAGAGTATTATAAAGTCTGCTAACATCTGCCATGCCATGGAAAGCACCGTCAAGTCCCATGATTTGACTTGGGAAGCGTGACCATAGCCACCTCGCTGCTGGTGGTGACTAGCAGTCTCTAGTTGTGGCGTTGGCAGAGGCAGCCACGGGAGGCCTTACGGGAGCCAGGTGAGTGAGCAGATCAGGCCCAGCCTACAGCAGGTGCATTGGGTGGCGATGGAAGGAGCCGACAAAATCAAACTGGGTCAGGCAGAACCGTACTTCATCAATCCAGTGCCGGCAGGACATAGGGCCTTAAAGTGAAAAATATATGAAACAAACTCAGGGTCTCCCAAGCTGCAACTAACCCTGTCCTCCAGTGTGCCTTAGATCTCAAAGCATTCAAATTGCTAATCATTGTCCTCTCTCAGGTTCAACATCCCAGCAACTAGGCACTGATCAGTCTCAACCTCTAGGATGGATGGCCTACATTAATTACATATCCAGTACCAGGCTCTCAAAACAGGTGGTCTTTCTGCTTTCTGCTGGAGAGCACTGTGGTGCAGTGATAGAGTTGCTGCCTTACAGCGGCAGAGACCCGGTTTCAACCCTGACTATGGGTGCCGTCTGTATGGAGTTTGGACGTTTCTCCCTGTGACCACCTGGGCCTTTCACCTGGGTATTCCGGTTTCCTTCCACTTTCCAAGACATGCAGGTTTGTAGGGTTCATTGGCTTCTGTAAATTGTCCCAAGTGTGTTGGACTAGTGTATGGGTGATCCGTTGGTCAGCATGGACTCAGTGGGCCGAAGGGCCTGCTTCCAGCTGTATCTCTAAACTAAACTAAACATCTATCAGTCTTCTGAAGTTATCCAGCATGGAAGCCTTATAGCCTAACTGATCCATGGTGACCATGATGCCTATCTAAGCTAATCCCATTTGTCTGTACACGGCTCAAATTTCTCTGAACAATTTCTATCCCTGTACTTCACTAAATGTCTTTTGAACATAGTAATCGCACCTGGTTCCACTATCTCCTAGGAGCACCTGGAAGGAAGTGTACAACGTCTCAACCTTCCTTCCTGTTAGGTCTCCTGCCCCACATACCCGACATCCCACGAATAACCCATTGGTCACCTCAGAACCTGTAGATGTGGCATGGAAGCCAATCCTCCTTCACCTTGAAGAACTGCCAAAGAAGAAGAGAAAAGTTTGGAATTCTCTATTACACTATAATTGCTTCTTGGTCAGTCTTCATTTTGAATTAGACAAATTCTTGCTGTTGTGACAAAAGGCACAATTATAGCATTTGGTTCCATAGCAACATTGATCTGAGAGAATGGCACCCTAAGCTGACAAGAATGAAGGAACGTTTATTGTTCTTATGTAAGCACAATGAGAAGAAAGAACATTTATGTACAATGCAACACATACAAGTAGCTCATCACAACAATGATCCAAACATGGGGATGAGCAGCAGATGTGGAAACTGATGTCAAACCAACGACACAGTCAAATAATGTGCTTTTGAAGAAACCTTTGAAACTTAGGAAGAAATATGGAATAAGGGTCTGGGTAAAGAATTCCAGAAGGCAATGCTGAAGGGATTGAATGCCTAACGGATCAAAGTGCTATTATAAGGATTCAGCATCTGTCCAGGCAACCTGTCAGGAGCTGGAGAGCTGGTTGAGAGCGGTGGACTGGTCGGGGCTTCCCAGCAAGTTCAAGGCATGGACTTACCAGCATGGTATCCTGCTAAGGATACTCTGCCCACTGCTTGTCTATGAAGTCGCAATCTCCATCGTAGCGAGATTGGAGAGGAAAGTCAGTAGGTTTCTCAGGAGGTGGCTGGGGGGCTCAGGAGCGTTAGCAGCATCGCTCTGTACGGGAAATAACACCAAGCTCCAGCTGCCCCTGAAGTCCCTGGAGGAGGACTAAGTGAACTCTGGCCAGAGAGGTGATGCTGTACAGAGACTCCAGTGACCCCAGGTGGCTCAGGCAGGGGTGGAGGTGAAAACTGGGAGAAAGTGGAGAGCCGGCAAAGCCGTGCTGCGGAGCGGAGTCCCTCGGATATGCCACAGAGTCCTGGTGGGAGCAGTGACTCGGGGAAGAGCTGGCCTGGGGATCTTCCCACCTCCCCAGTTTGACAAGGCCAAGGGGAAGGAGAGCCGCAGGCTGGTCCAGGAGGAAGTGAGGGCAGTGGTGGAGGAGGAGAGGTGTACCAGAGCAGTTGGATTGAGGCAGCAGAGGGGCTGGACAAGGTGGGAGCAGGCCATGGACCGAAAAGTCACATGGACTGAGCTCTGGCAGGCTGAACCACAGCGCATCAAGTTCTGGTCCAGGCAGTGTACGATGTCCTGCCAAGGCCCATCGAACCTCTTCACCTGGGGCAAAGCGGAATCCCCAGATTGCCCGCAATGCTCAGGCAAGGGGGATGTTGGAACCACATCCTGAGCTGTTGCCCAAAGGCCCTTGGGCAGGGCCGGTAAACCTGGCATCAACGACCAGCTTCTTAAAACCCATTGCAGAAGCCGTCCAGCATGGGAATCAGCAGCTGCAGACGAGCACGGCCCACCACCCAGATGATCACCTTCATGAAGGCCGGAGTGCAGCTGCCAAGAAACCCACAGCAGCCAGGAATCCATCAGGAATCCTGCAAACTGCGCAGGACTGCACCTTTCTGTAGACCTGGTGAAACAGCTGAAGTTCCCACAACACATTGCCACGACCCACCCTGAGGCCAGACATCCTCGTGGTCTCAGAGGCGATCAAAAACATCATCTTATTGGAAACTGACAGTGCCATGGGAGGACCGTCTTGGAGGAGGCCCACGAGAGGAAGAAGACCAAGTACGAAGAGCCGGTCGTAGACTGCCGTAAGCAGGGCTGGAAGGCAAGGTGTATGCCCATACGAGGTTGGCTTTCAGAGGTTTATGCAGGGCAATCGATCTACAAAGCCTAGGATGCACTGGGCTCATCAACGGAAGGGAGAGGAGAAGAGCACAAGAGCACCACAGAGACAGCGAGAAAGCCTCGAGATGGTTCTGGATCAGGAGAGGAGGTCCATGGGGAGGAGCGAATGACACCTGAACACAAAGTCGTGGTCGGATCAACCATGGCTGGGTCACCCGGTGAGGGTGTCCGATGTTGAAAGACCCAAAAACAAACCCAATGACCCCCAGGTGACCTCGCTGATGATGTGTTCAGGAGCATCAATAGATGTATTTTTAACAATAACCAGCACATCGACCTGGATTCTTAACTTGCATTTGTTTAATGTGGAGGTGGCAAAGAGATGACTGTAGCTTGCAGTTATCCATACTCTCAATTCTGTGATACTTTGCTCCATTTGTTTGGGAGGAGCGGGAGGAGGGGGGTATGGGGGGACGTGAGGGTGAAAATAAGATGAATGGCTAATTGGGCTATCATACCATGCAAACGAGATCAATACAGACTAACATTGACAAAGGTAATAAGACTTCCATTTGTTTTTTCGATCATGAGGCTCAGTAAAATTTTTTTGACTGCCTCATAAAACTACAGCTTCCAGAGAACATAGGTTTAAGGTGAAGGGGCAAAGATTTAATCGGAATTCGAGGGGTAACGTTTTCACACAAACGGTGATGGGTGTATGGAACAAGCTGGCAGAGGCGGTACAGGCCTGTCCCACTTGGGCGTCATTTGCACGTCATTTACATGACATCCTAAAAATTGTTTGGCGCGTCATGATGCGTGCGCAGCGCGTGGCGGCGTATGCAGTGACGCGCGGTAATGCATGGTGCCTCCCTATCGCCCCAGGATTTTGGAATGTTCAAAATCCTCGCGCGCCACCAGCGTGATTATATTCCTTGCGCTTGCTGACGTACTGATGGCGTACGTGTAGCGCGTGGTGACAAATGGTTACGCATGAACATTGCCTACGCTAATATTTTATGGGTCACCGTGCGTCAACGCCTGTAACCATGCATCACTGCGCGCTGCCCGTACGCCGACGGCGCGCCATTTGCGGGTCATTTGATCGCCACACCACGTGATCACTCAGGTATAAAGCACGCCGAGTTTTGAAAATTTTTCACTGGGAAAATCTGTTCTGTCTGTGTGGAGTTTGCACATTCTTACTATGACCATGTGGGTTTCCTTTGGGTGCTCCGGTTTCCTCCAACATCCCAAAGTCGTGTGGGTTTGTAACTTAATTGGCCTCTATAAGTTGTCTATAGTGACTAGGGAATAGATGCAAAAGTGGGTGAACATAGAACAAGTGTGAACGGGTTGTTGTGGGTTGGTGGGCAGAACATGTTTCCAGGTCATATCTTTCAATCAATCAAAAGTACAGACTTCAAATACTTCTGCATGTTTATGTTCAGAATTAGTGTTCAGTCCTTTTGAGGAATCCGTGGAAGTTGATATATTTTTATTAATGATAGAAAGAAACTGCAATGTCTTAACATACTTTATTAAACTGGAGATAGGATATAGGGTAGATTTAGTATTCTGTTTCTAGTTCTATCTCAATGCCGCTATTGTATGCAAACTATGCTTAGTTTTGTTATAAGCACAGAAAGGCATACAGATCGGCCCTTGCACATCTCGTAACATTACATCCTACTCACATTTTACTGAACTTTGGACATCGTATTAGTTAGGCAAAAGAAGTAGTTAATATTTGTGAATCATTCACAAGATAATATTTCTCTGCGGGAAGTCAGGCTGACATATCTTTTGGAATGGTTAAGACTGGAACATCCAGTTGATAGATTCAGTGACAAGGTTCCTTAATAACCACACTCAGCAGTAAACTCTACTGAGTCATCTGAAACATGTAAACTAGATTTGGGTCTGTACAGAGTGTTAGTGTACAGTGAGACCTCCTTTGTAAAAGTGTTTTAAATCCAACTTGTACTGGAACAAAAACATATTGTACTTTAGCATATTAAGTTGAGAACCAGCAATATGGTGTATGCCATAATGCAGTACTAAAACAGTGCATTTAGTAGCTAATGGCAACACAGAGTTTTCAGACTTTGTTATTACTAAACACAGTACTTCAAGTTAAATCCGATCAAGTCAAGTCAATCAAGCTTATTGTTATATAGGTTGGGTGAGTGGGCAAATGCATGGCAGATGCTGTATACTGTGGATAAATGGGAGGTTATAAATGTCAAGTCAAACTGTAATGAAAGGACTAATGCTAAATTAAAATCACAAGCGCACAATAGTAGGAAAGGAGCATATACCGTACAGGTGAAATGGACTTAAAGGGGAGGAGTGCTGTGTATGTAATAGGAAAGGTATTACCTGCCTCCAAGTTAAAGGGGGAGGAGTGTTAGGTATGGGATAATTAGGATAAGTAATTGGTGTCTTGTGATGTCTGGGGCAAGTTCACATGAGCAGGAAAAGACTGGAGGTGGCGCCCTGCAGAAAAGAAGCTTGTATGATTCCTCCCGTGTCCGAGCCTTTATTCAAGACTATTCAAAGCATCCGAATACACAACAATTGGCGATGAGGATAAAAGAACGAAGATAAGAACAAGGCCAGCAAGAAGAATTGAAAACAAAAGTTAAAAATAGTAGTATTTGGAAACAAGTGGAACAGCACCAACCCAAATGGTTTTGAATTGGCGCCAAAAAGGAAAAAGGTAGGAACGGAAGCAATAGCCCAGGGAAGAGCTAGGAAAACAAGCAGGGGCAGTAAGGGTCACCAAGCACGGTGTCAGCTTACCTGGAATGTATCCAGGGCTGTGCAGCCCATAGCCAGGCCCAAGCAGCAGCCACAGACGTCGGGTGGGGCCTAGTACCGTGAAGGCCACGGACAGGTCCAGAGAGCCACCGACAGAGGCTGAGTCTTCAGCCCAACCGGGAACAGTCAACCCGGTGGGGGGAGAAAACAGAGAAAGCCCGGTCGGGATCAGAGTCAGCCCGACCGTGAACAGAAAAGCGGACAGGCCCGCAAGAGAAGTTGACTTGTGGCTAAAACCTGAACAGTATAATCTAAGAGACTGTCCTAAAAACTGCCGCGATCGCCAGCAAAGGCATGCAGGACTGATTATCTACAGCACCCGATTAGCAGCCGGTTTTTCACCTGCTAAAAGACTAATTTGTTAAATACCTTAAGACCTACAACATCCAAATGCCTATCAAAGTAATGGCTGAAGCAATAAATCAAGTGGAACTGTAAATTAATTGCTGAATCTGCCAAAATAAAAAGGGGAGAAAAAAATGGAAAAGAAGTGTTTGGTCATTGAGTGAAATCCAGTTCATCATTTTCTGGGTGGATGAATCAAGATCCCTTTCAAGCGGGGAATCTGCACAAAACATTAGAGGACTTGACAACTTTGGTGGCAAGAACAGGAAAGTAGACAATTATCTGAATGGTGGCCGATTAGGAAAAGGGGAGATGCAACGAGAACCTGGTGTCATGGTACACCAGTCATTGAAAGTAGGCATGCAGGTGCAGCAGGCAGTGAAGAAAGTGAATGGTATGTTAGCATTCATAGCAAAAGGATTTGAGTATAAGGCAGGGAGGTTCTACTGCAGTTGCACAGGGCCTTGGTGAGTCCACACCTGGAGTATTGTGTACAGTTTTGGTCTCCTAATCTGAGGAAAGACATTCGTACAGAGAAGGTTCACCAGACTGATTTTTTTTTTTTTTCCTGGGATGGCAGGACTTTCATATGAGGAAAGACTGGATTGACTCGGCTTGTACTCGCTAGAATTTAGAAGATTGAGGGGGGATCTTATAGAAACGTACAAAATTCTTAAGGGATTGGACAGGCCTAGAGCAGGAAGATTGTTCCCGATGTTGGGGAAGTCCAGAACAAGGGGTCACAGTTTAAGGATAAGGGGGAAGTCTTTTAGGACCGAGATGAGAAAATAAAAATTCACACAGAGAGTGGTGAATCTGTGGAATTCTCTGCCACAGAAGGTAGTTGAGGCCAGTTCATTGGCTATATTTAAGAGGGAGTTAGGTGTGGCCCTTGTGACTAAAGGGATCAGGGGGTATGGAGAGAAGGCAGGTACAGGATACTGAGTTGGATGATCAGCCATGATCATATTGAATGGCAGTGCAGGCTCGAAGGGCCGAATGGCCTACTCCTGCACCTAATTTCTATGTTTCTATATTTCTATGCACAAATTTGGATAAGTACAGATACAATGAAAATCTTCCTTGCAGCAGCATCACAGGAATATAGACTCAGACAAACACACAAAACATAAATAATACATAAAATACATATACAATTCTGCCACATGGTAGTAGAAGAGGTGGTCTTCTATAGCCTTCTATTGTCAAAGTAGAATTAGGGTTGGAACATACAGTAGATTCTAGAACTTAGAACAGTGCAGCACAGGAACAAATCCTTCGGCCCATAATATCTGTGCCGAACATGATGCCAAGACTAACTCTATCTGCCTGCACATAATCCATATTCCTTTTTTCCTGATATATCCATGCAGTAGCGCGCTCCATGCACTCCCACCCTCTGCGTAAAATACTTGCACCATACATCTCCTTTTAACTTTGTCCCTCTTTGTATTTATTGTATGAAAGTAAGTGTTACAGAAACCTCATGGTGTTCAACTTCAGGCTTCTGTACTACTTTCCCGATGGTGGCAGCAAGATGAGGGCATGGCCGGGATGGTGGGGATCCTTGATGATAGATGCCACATTCTTAACATGTGGACGAAACAACATTTTGCAGAACTGTAACATGATGTCTCAACTCTTATTCATAATGCCTTTTTCACCACTGTGTATATCTATGTACATGTTAGATCTCTCTGTTACATATCATCCTCCAGGGTGCTACCATTCACAGTCTGTGTCCTGCACTGATATAATTTCAAAATATGTATAATTGATATGTATAATTGATATAACCATATAACCATATAACAATTACAGCACGGAAACAGGCCCATCTCGGCCCTTCCAGTCCGTGCCGACCATTTGTTTTCCCCTAGTCCCATCTATCTGCACTCAGCCCATACCCCTCCATTCCCTTCACGTCCATATACCTGTCCACTTTACTTTTAAATGTTAAAATCGATCCTGCCTTCACCACTTCTGCTGGAAGCTCATTCCACACAGCCACCACCCTCTGAGTAAAGAAGTTCCCCTCACGTTACCTTACCACCTAAACTTCTGTCCCTTAATTCTCATGTCATGCCCTCTTGTTTGAATCTTCCTACCCTCAATGGAAAAACGTATCCACGTCAACTCTGTCTATCCCTTTCATCATTTTAAAGACCTCAATCAAGTCCCCCCTTAACTTTCTTCTGCGCTCCAAAGAATAAAGTACCTAACTTGTTCAACCTTTCATCTGTAACATAGTTGCTGGAATCCTGGCAACATTCTAGTAAATCTCCTCTTACGCTCTCTATTTTGTTGACATCCTTCCTATAATTAGGCGACCAAATTGTACACCATACTCCAGAATTGGCGTCTTACCAATGCCTTGTACAATTTTAACATACTTTCCCTACTCCTATATTCAATGCTCTGATTTATAAAGGCCAGCACACCAAAGGCTTTCTTTACCACCCTATCTACATGCGATTCCACCTTCAGGGAAACTATCACAGTTATTCCTAGATCCCTCTGTTCCACAGCATTCCTCAATTCCCTACCATTTACCATGTACGTCCTATTTTGATTTGTCCTGCCAAGAATTAGCACTTCACACTTAGCAGCATTAAACTCCATCTGCCATCTTTCAGCCCACTTTTCCAAATGCCGCAAATCTCTCTGTAGACTTTGAAAATCTACTTCATTATCCACAACACCACCTATCTTAGTATCATCTGCATACCTACTTACCCAATTTTCCACCCCATCATCCAGATCATTGATGTACATGACAAACAACATTGGACCCAACACAGATCCCTGAGGCACCCCACTGGTCACCAGGCTTCCAACCTGACAAACAGCCATCCAACCATTACTCTCTGACATCTCCCATTCAGCCACTGTTGAATCCATCTTGCTACTCCACCATTAACACCCAAAGATTGAACCTTCTTAACCAACCTTCCATGGGGAACCTTGTCAAAGGCCTTACTGAAATCCATATAGACAACATCCACCGCTTTACCCTCAACAATTTACCTAGTTACCGCTTCAAAAAATTCAAGAAGGTTTGTCAAACATGACCTTCCAGGCACAAATCCATGTTGACTGTTCCTGATCAGACCCTGTTTATCCAGATGCTTATAGAAACATAGAAACATAGAAATTAGGTGCAGGAGTAGGCCATTCAGCCCTTCGAGCCTGCACCGCCATTCAATATGATCATGGCTGATCATCCAACTCAGTATCCCGTACCTGCCTTCTCTCCATACCCTCTGATCCCCTTAGCCACAAGGGCCACATCCAACTCACTCTTAAATATAACCAATAATCTGGCCTCAACTACCCTCTGTGGCAGAGAGTTCCAGAGACTCACCACTCTCTGTGTGAAAAAAGTCTTTCTCATCTCGGTCTTAAAGGATTTCCCCCATTATCCTTAAGCTGTGACCCCTTGTCCTGGACTTCCCCAACATCGGAACAATCTTCCTGCATCTAGCCTGTTCCAACCCCTTAAGAATTTTGTAAGTTTCTATAAGATCCCCTCTCAATCTCCTAAATTCCAGAGAGTATAAACCGAGTCTATCCAGTCTTTCTTCATAAGACAGTCCTGACATCCCAGGAATCAGTCCTGGTGAACCTTCTCTGCACTCCCTCTATGGCAATAATGTCCTTCCTCAGATTTGGAGACCAAAACTGTACGCAATACTCCAGGTGTGGTCTCACCAAGACCCTGTACAACTGAAGGTAGAACCTCCCTGCTCCTGTACTCAAATCCTTTTGCTATGAAAGCTAACATAACCATTTGCTTTTTTCACTGCCTGCTGCACCCTGCATGCCTACTTTCAATGACTGGTGTACCATGACACCCAGGTCTCGCTGCATCTCCCCTTTTCCTAATCGGCCACCATTTAAATAATAGTCTGCTTTCTCCTTTTTTTTGCCACCAAAGTGGATAACCTCACATTTATCCACATTATTACTGCATCTGCCAAACATTTGCCCCACTCACCCAGCCTATCCAAGTCACCTTGCAGTCTCCTAGCAATCCTCCTCACAGCGAACACTGCCCCCCAGCTTAGTGTCATCCGCAAACTTGGAGATATTGCCTTCAATTCCCTCATCCAGATCATTAATATATATTGTAAATAGCTGGGGTCCCAGCACTGAGCCCTGCGGTACCCCACTAGTTACTGCCTGCCATTGTGAAAAGGACCCGTTTACCTCCTACTCTTTGCTTCCTGTTTGCCAGCCAGTTCTCTATCCACATCAATACAGAACCCCTAATACCGTATGCTTTAAGTTTGTATACTAATCTCTTATGTGGACCTTGTCGAAAGCCTTCTGGAAGTCCAGATATACCACATCCACTGGTTCGGCCTTATCCACGCTACTAGTTACATCCTCGAAAATTCCACAAGATTCGTCAGACATGATTTACCTTTTGTAAATCCATGCTGACTTTGTCCAATGATTTCACCACTTTTCCAAATGTGACTGCTATCCCATCTTTAATAACTGACTCTAAGCAGTTTCCCCACTACCGATGTTAGACTAACTGGTCTGTAATTTTTCCCCGTTTTCTCTCTCCCTCCCTTCTTAAAAAGAGGGGTTACATTTGCTACCCGCCAATCCTCAGGAACTACTCCAGAATCTAAAGAGTTTTGAAAGATTTATCACTAATGCATCCACTATTTCCTGAGCTACTTCCTTAAGTACTCTGGGATGCAGCCTATCTGGCCCGGGGATTTATCGGCCTTTAATCTATTCAATTTACCCAACACCACTTCCCGACAGACCTGGATTTCACTCAATTCCTCGTTTGACCCACAGTCCCCCCCTGCTATTTCAGGCAGATTATTTATGTCTTCCTTAGTGAAGACGGAACCAAAGTAGTTATTCAATTGGTCCGCCATATCCTTGTTCCCCATGGTCAACTCACCTGTTTCTGACTGCAAGGGACCTACATTTGTTTTAACTAACCTCTTTCTCTTCACATATCTATAAAAACTTTTGCAGTCAGTTTTTATGTTCCCTGCCAGTTTTCTTTCATAATCTATTTTTCCTTTCCTAATTAAGCCCTTTGTCCTCCTCTGGTGGTCTCTGAATTTCTCCCAGTCCTCTGGTATGCTGCTTTTTCTGGCTACTTTGTACGCAGCATCCTTTGCTTTGATACTATCCCTGATTTCCCTTGTTATCCACGGATGCACTACCTTCCCCGATTTATTATTTTGCCAAACTGGGATGAACAATTTTTGTAGTTCATCCATGCAGTCTTTAAATGTCTTCCATTGTATATCCACCGTCAACCCTTTTTAGAATTAATTGCCAGTCAATCTTGGCCAATTCACGTCTCATACCCTCAAAGTTACCTTTCTTTAAGTTCAGAACCATTGTTTCTGAATTAACAATGTCACTCTCCATCCTAATGATGAACTCAACCATATTATGGTCACTCTTGCCCAAGGGGGCACGTACAACAAGACGGCTAATTACCCCTTCCTCATTACTCAAAACCCAGTCTAAAATAGCCTGCTCTCCCGTTGGTTCCTCTACATGTTGATTTAGATAACTATCCCGCATACATTCCAAAAAATCCTCTTATATATATTATCTCTAAGTATCCTTTCCATTAATTTGCCCATCACTGACGTCAAACTAATAGGTCTATAATTGCTAGGTTTATTCTTTGAACCCTTTTTAAACAATGGAACAACATGCGCAGTACGCCAAACCTCCGGCATTATTCCCGTTTCTAATGACATTTGAAATATTTCTGCCATAGCTCCTGCTATTTCTACACTAACTTCCCTCAATGTCCTAAGGAATATCCTTTCAGGACCTGGAGACTTATCCACTTTTATATTTTTCAAAAGTGTCAGTACTTCCTCCTCTTTGAATCTCATAGTTTCCATAGCTACTCTACGTTTTCCCCTTCTCACAGAGTTCAATATCCTTCTCCTTGGTGAATACCGAAGAAAAGAAATTGTTCTATATCTCCCCCATCTCTTTTGGCTCTGCAGATAGCTGTCCATTCTGGTTCTCTAATGGTCCAATTTTATCCCTCGTTATCCTTTTGCTATTAATATAGCTGTAGAAACCCTTTGGGTTTACTTTCACCTTTCTTGCCAAAGCAACCTCATATCTTCTTTTAGCCTTCCTAATTTCTATCTTAAGATTCTTTTTACATTCTTTATACTCCTCTAGCACCTCCTTTACTCCATGCCTCCTATAATTATTATAGATATCTCCCTTTTTTCGAAACAAGTGTCCCATTTCCCTTGAAAACCATGGCTCTTTCCAATTTTTATTATTTCCTTTCAACCTAACAGGGACATAAAGATTCTGTACTCTTACAATTTCCCCTTTAAATGTCCTCCATTTCTCTTCTACATCCTTCCCATGAAACAAAGTGTCCCAATTCACTCCTTTAAAATCCTTACGCATTCCCTCAAAGTTAGCCTTTCTCCAATCAAAAATCTCCACCCTAGGTCCAGTTCTGACTCTCTCCATAATTATATTAAAACTAATGGTATTGTGATCACTGGTCCCGAAGTGCTCACCAACGCATACCTCCCGTCACCTGACCTGCTCATTTCCTAACAGGAGGTCCAGCACTGCCCCTTCTCTGGTCAATACCTCTATGTACTGCTGCAAAAAACTATCCTGCACACATTTTACAAACTCCAAACCATCCAGCCCATTTACAGAATGTGTTTCCCAGTCTATTTTTGGAAAATTGAAATCTCCCACAATCACTACCTGTGCTTACTACTAATATCTGCTATCTCCTTACATATTTGCTCTTCCAATTCTCGCTCCCCATTTGGCGGTCTATAAAACACCCCTAAAAGTGTTGCTACACCGTTCCCACATCTCAGTTCCACCCAAATAGCCTCCCTAGACGAGCCTTCTAATCTATCCTGCCAAAGCACTGCTGTAATATCCTCTCTGACAAGCAATGCAACACCTCCCCCTCTGGTCCCTCCAATTCTATCACACCTGAAGCAACGAAATCCTGGAATATTTAGTTTCCAATCACAGCCCTCCTGCAACCATGTTTCACTGATTGCCACAACATCATATTTCCAGGTGTCAATCCAGGCTCTGTAGAGTATATGTATAGTAGAGTAGCTGTATAGTAGAACAGCTAATGGAATTTAATTCAGAAAATTGAGAGGTGGGCAGGACTGTCACGGTGAATGGTCGGGCCTTGGGGAGTGCATAAAGTCGTGGGATCAAGGAGTGCAAGTACATGGCTCCCTGAATTGAGTATAGATGTTCAGAGAGTAATGTTACAGTTGTTCACGAAGATGGTGAGGCCATACCTGGAGGATTATGATCAGTTTTGGTTACCCTGCTCTTGGACAGAGTATAGAGAAGATTTGCAAGGATGTTGCCAGGACCCAATGACATTTGTATGGGGAGAGGTTGGGTATGCTTGGACTTTATTCCTTGGAGTGTAAGAGGCTGTGGGGAGATCTTTTAGAGGTGTATAAAACCATGAAGGGAATAGGTTGAGGAAATGCCTAGTCTTTTTCTTAAGGTAGGGGAATCAAGAACTAGAGGGCATAGATTTAAAATGGGGGGGGGGGGGGGGGGGGGGGGGGGGGGGGGGGGGGGGGGGGGGGGGGGGGGGGGGGGGGGGGGGGGGGGGGAATTTAATAGGAACCTAAGAAGCGACTATTTCATATAGAGGGTGGTGGGTATCTGAAAATGAGCTACATGAGGAAGTAGTTGAGGCAAGTACAATAACTACATTTAAAATACATTTGGACAGGTACATGGAAGGTTTGACAGACATGGACCAAATGGGACTAGCTTTGATGGGTCATCTTGGGCGACATGAACAAGTTTGGCTGAAGGGCCTGTTTCCGTGCTGTGTGATTCTATAACTCCTATATATCATATTGGCCTTCCTGAGAGTGAATCCCAATAAAGCGACTGGCCTGTATTGAGACTTTGACCTGTTCAAAATGACATATGCAGACCAGCTTGCTGGAATATTCCATGTACATACTTAACCTATCCATCCACCATTCTGATGTTCCCAACTGTTTTAAGAAGATTGGTATCCTCTCAGTGTCAAAGCAAAGCAAGATACTGTGTCTTAATAACTACCTCCAATTAATCTGAATCCACCATGATGAAATACTTCGAGAGGCTGCTCATGATGCAGATAAACTCAAGTCTTCAAGACAGCCTTCATCCACTGCATTTGCCCAACATCACAATGAACTCCACAGCAGATTCCATCTCCCAGGTCCTGCCCCCCTGGTTGTAGCAACTGATTTAACAAAGATAACTACGTCAGACTTCTATTTATTAAACATACACCCACCATAATCCCAACCAAACTCATTTCAATTCCTGGACCTCAATTTCATGACCTGTAGACCACAATCAATGAAGATAGGCAGCAAAACATCCTCCATAATTCTCGACACAGGTGCCCCGCAAGGATATGTTCTCAGCCCCTTACTATACTCCCTATTAATTAATGACTATGTTGCCAAATAAACAACATGGTGTGCGTGCCACAAGCAGATACCAACGTGGCAATATTTGAGAGCTTCAAGTTTCTGGGTCTAAATATCACCAATATTCTGAAGCCAGGGACCAAGAAAGCACACAGTACCTCTACTTCCTCAGAAGACTAAGTAAGTTCGACATGTCTCCCACAATTCTTACCAACTTCTACGGATGCACCTTGGAAAACATCCTATCCTATCTAGATGCATCGCGACATTGTTTGGCAACAGCTCTGCTTAAGATCAATAGCAATTTATATCCCCATCGTTCCTCTTCTCCCCTCTCCCGTTGAGCAGTATGATACCAAAGTTTGAAAACATGAAATTTCCCAGAATTCAGGAACAGCTTCTTCCCTCCAGTTATCAGACTACTGAATGGTTTCAAAGCTTTCAAAGGTTTCAAAGGTCTTTTAATTGTCACGTTGTACCAATAAGTTTCAATGATATTCCTTTTTACATACAGCCATTTTTAAAAAAAAAGCAAGACACACAACTACATAAAAGGTAACATAAACACCCACCACAATGGATTCCCCACATTCCTCACTGTGATGGAAGGCAATAAAGTCTAATCTCCTTCCTTCTTTGTTCTCCCGCGGTCAGGGCAGTTGAACCATCCGCAGTCGGGGCGATCGAAGCTCCCGCAGCCGGCGGTCGAAGCCCCCACGTCGGGACGATCAAAGCTCCCGCGTCAGGGTGTCGATGCTCCGCGTCGGGGCGGTCAAAGCTCGGCGCTGCAGTTGGAGCTCCCGAATTTCGTCTCTAACGAGGGACCGCGAGCTTCCATGATGTTAAAAGTCCGCAGCCTCCCGCGGTTTGGAGCTCAAAGGTCGATCCCCGATAAGGATCGCGACGCTCCATGATGGTAAGTCCTGCAGGCTCTCCGCGAATGGTCCTCTCATAAGCTAGGAGGGTGTAACTGAGCTCTAACTTATCTCATTGTACTCATGATACTATGATCTGACAGGATAGCACCACCCTTTTTTTTTCACAGTCCCTCTTGTACAATTGACAATTATAAACCAATACCATAACATTCTCAGATATACCTGGTAAGGGCCCAGGGATTAATCAGCCTTTATGCTTTTCAGAGATCTCACCATCATTCAGTCAGTTGTATGAAGAATGATCAGCATCAGGCTATTGGGAAGCAAAGAAAAGAAAGAAGAAAAGCAAATGAAAAGATTGAAAAAAAACAATTGGCAGATGGACAACGGAATGGATTCGCTCTGACATTTTTGCAATGAAAAATATTATGTTTTAAAAAGAATAAACCTGCATATACTGGAAATCTGATATGCTTAGAGAGACAGGGCACATCAATAGGTCAGAACAACGTAATCTATATTACTAAAAGTCTGATCTTGCCCATTCTGTTGTTCTGTATATTGATTTTAGAAAATACTTATGGCTGTGATTTTTGGCCATCTTACTCAGAGTCCCCTTCCGCTGCGCAGGACAAGAGGATTTTTCCCGTCGATGAAAAATAAAAAGAGTTATTAGTGTTTAAAAAAATATTAAGATTCCCTCTCCTGAAGACCACGTGGAGCCCCTTCCGGAGGGGACTAATAACCCGGAAGTTTTGAGTGCCCTCAGTCAGTCTCTGCAAGATGGGGGAGCGAGAGGGTCACGTCTCTCATCTGAGCTGTGAATAACACTGAAACACATGTCTACTAAACTGTGGAGTGGTTTTACTAACATGTCAGTGCCCTTAATGTGGTTTAAAAATATAGTTTGGAAATGCTAAAGCTGTGTTGCCTTTGGTTTGGAAATGCTAAAGCTGTGTTGCCTTTGGCTGTGTTGCCTTTGGTCTTTGGAAATGCTAAAGCTGTGTTGCCTAATTAAAGTTGCCTTGCCTAATTAAAGTTGCCTTGCTTAATTAAAGTTGCCTTGCCTTCTATATAATTAAGTCTAATCTGAACCACATCTTGTTTGCGCTTTATATTGATTTTAGAAAAAACGCTTACACATACAGCTGTGAATTTTGGCCATCTTACTCAGAGTTCCCCTCCGCTCATTTGGTGTCTGAGGATTTTTCCCATCGATGAAAAATAAAAGAGTTATTAGGTGGATGAGGTGGAGGCTAAATGCGTGGCTGAGGGACTGGGGCAGTGGGCAGCGATTCAAGTTTCTTGATCACTGGACCTCTTTTGGGAAGGGCATGATCTGTACGCAGAGGAGGGTTGCACTTGAACCCGAAGGGGACCAATATCCTGGCAGGGAGATTTTGCAAGGCTAACTGGGGAGACTTTAAACTAGAAAGGCTGGGGGGGAGGGACTCGGGTAGAGGGGGGCTAGGGGACAGGGTGTGGGGCAAGAGGCAGAGAAGGGAAGCACTCGGAACCAAATATGTAGCGCGAAGAAAGATGAAAAAGATAATAGAAGCAGATAATAGGTTGTGGGTTTTATAAAATGCTGTATTTTAATGTGGAGCATTGTAAGTAAGGGGGATGAAATTTAGAGCATGGAATTGGACCTGTACAATATGATGTTGTTGGCAATCAGGAAAACATGGTTGAGGTGGGCTGTGATTGGAATCTAAATATTCCAGGATTCGTTGCTTCCGGAGGGTGATAGAATTGGAGCGGACCAGCGGTGGAGGTGTTGCATTGATTGTCAGAGAGGATTTACGCGATGTTTGGCAGGTAGATTAGAGGGTTGTTAGGGAGGCTATTTGGGTTGGTGGAACTGAGAAGTGGGAAGGTGCTTTTTTGTTTTTTTGTAGAATTTTGGGGGTGTACTATAGACGACCAAAGGGGAGCGAGAATTGGAAAGAAGCATATATGTAAGGAGGATAGAGATATTATAGTAAGAAAGGAAGTGATTGTGGGAGATTTTCAATTTCCCAAAATAGATGGGAAACACATTCTGTAAATTGGGCTGGATGGTTTGGAGTTTGTTAAAATGTGTGCAGGATAGTTTTTTGCAGCAGTACATAGAGGTACCACCAGATGAAGGGGCAGTGTGGACCTTCCTGTTAGGAAATGAGCAGGACAGGTGACGGGAGGTATGCGTTGGTGGCACTTTCGGAGACCAGTGTTCACAATACCATTAGTTTCAATTAATTATGGAGCGAGTCAGAACTGGACCTAGAGTGGGAGATTTTTGATTGGAGAGAAGGCTACTTTGAGGGAATGCGTGAGGATTTTAAAGGAGTGGAATTTGGGATCACTTTGTTTCATGGGAAGGTGTAGAAGAGAAATGGAGGACATTTAAAGGGGAAATTGTAAGAGTCCAGAATCTTTATGTCCTGTTAGGTTGAAAGGAAATAAAAAAAAAAAAAACAGTAAAAAATTGGAAGAGCCATGGTTTTCAAGGGAAATTAAGACACTTGTTTCGAAAAAAAAGAGAGATTATTACACTACTTATAGGAGGCGGCATGGCGTTAAATGAGGTGCTAGAGGAGTTATAAAGAATGTAAAGATCTTAAGAATGAAATTAGGAAGGCTAAAGAAGATATGAGGTTGCTTTGGCAAGAAGGTGAAAGTAAATCCATAGGGTTTTCTACAGCTCTATTAATAGCAAAAGGATAACGAGGGATAAAATTGGACAATTAGGAGAACCAGAATGGACAGCTATCTGCAGAGCAAAGAGTTGGGGTGAGATATTGTAAACAATTTATTTTCTTCGGTATTCACAAGGAGAAGGATTATTGAACTCTGTGAGGTAAGGGAAAAAAGTAGATTAGCGATATGGAAACTATGAGATTCAAGAGGAGGAAGAGTACTGACACTTTTGAAAAATATTAAAGGTGGTAGACAAGTCTCCAGGGTTCTGACAGGATATTCCCTAGGACATTGTGGGAAGTTAGGTAGAAATAGCAGGAGCTATGACAGAAATATTTCAAATGTCAGTTGAAACGGGAATAGTGCCGGAGGATTGGGTACTGCGCATGTGTGTTCCAATTGTTTAAAAAGGGTTCAAAGAAATAAACCTAGCAATTATAGACCTATTAGTTTGACGTCAGTGGTGGGGCAAATTAATGGAAAGGATACTTAGAGAGATAATATTATATAGCATCTGGATAAACAGGGTCTGAATCAGGAACCAGTCAACATGGATTTGAGCCTGGGAAGGTCATGTTTGACAACCTTCTTGATTTTGTGAAGCGGTAAACTAGGGAAATTGATGAGGTTAAAGCAGTGGATGTCTGTCTATATGGTATTTCAAGAAAGCCTTTGACAAGGTCCCCATGGAAGGTTGGTTCAGAAGGTTCAATCTTTGGGGAGTTAATGGTGAGTAGCAAGATGATTCAACGTGGCTGAATGGGAGATGTCAGAGAAGTAATGGTGGGATGGCTGTTGGTCAGGTTGGAAAGCCTTTAAGTGACCAGTGGGTTGCTCAGGGATCTGTTTGTTGGGGCAGGTCCACTGTTGATTTGTCATGTACATCAATGATCTGGATGATGGTGTGGAAAAATTGGATATAAGTAAGTATGCAGGATGATACTAAGATAGGTGTGGTTATTGTGGTAATGAAGTAGATTCTCAAAGACTACAGAGAGATTTGGGCCATTTTGGAAAAGTGGGCTGAAAGATGGCAGATGGCGTTTAATGCTGATAAGTGAGAAGTGCTAATCTTGGCAGGACAATCAAAATAGGCGTACATGGTATATGGTAGGGAATTGAGGATGCTGTGGAACAGAGGGATCCAGGAAAAACTGTGCATAGTCCCTGAAGGTGGGAAAAGAATCGCATGTTGATAGGGTGGTAAAGATACCTTTGGTTTGCTGGCCTTTATAACTGGAGGATTGAATATAGGAGTTGGACAGTAATGTTAAAATGGTAACAAGGCATGGTAAGACCAATTCTGGAGTATGGTGTACAATTTGGTCGCCTCGTTTAGGAAGGATGTCACAAAATAGAGAGAGTACAGAGGGATTGAATAGAAAGTTGCCAGGGTTCAGCAAATATGTTACAGAGCAAGTTTGGAACAAGTTAGGTCTTTATTCTTTGCGAGCGCAGGAAGGTTAAGGGGGGGAACTTGATTGAGGTCTTTAAAATGATGGAAAGGGAAGGTTAGACAGGAGATGACGTGGGATTAAGCTTTCCCATATGAGGGTTAGGGAAGATTAAAACAAGAGGGCATGACATGAGAATTAAGGGACAGAAGTTTAGTGAGGTAACATGAGGGGGAACTTTCTTTTACTCAGGGGTTGGTGTCTGTGTGGAATGAGCTTCCAGCAGAGGTGGTGGAGGCAGGATCTGATTTTAACAATTTAAAAGAGTAAAAAGTGGATAGGTATATGGATGTGAAGGAATGGAGGGTATGGTTGAGTGCAGGTACGATGGGGACTAGGGGAAAACAAGATGGTCGGCACGGACTGAAAGGGCCGAGAGGGCCTGTCTCCGTGCTGTAATTGTTATATGGTTTATTATGGTTATATGGTTATTAAAAAAAAGTGGAGATTCTCTCCCTGTCAATAACGCCATGAAGGCCATTCCCTTCTGGTGGGGGGGGAGGAGGGACTATAAAAACCCAGAAGAGCGGGCATGGCTGACTCTCTGCATGATGGGAGGAGGGAGAGGTCACGATCGCGCTGTCTTTGTGGCCTTGGCACTTGCTTGCATTGTATGAAAACTGGCACTTGATCTTGGTGGCCTTGCACCCTGCTTGAAGTGGCTATGATAACTGCATTTTGAATTTGGTTGGCCTTGCACCCTGCTTGAAATGGAATTTCAAGGAATAGCCGTGAGTCAAACTTTCCAGCCCACCAAACCGTGAGTGAACTGCCAGCACAACAGGCTTGAGTGACTGAGCCGCCTGCCCAGAATTCCATTAGCCCACAATGTCCTACTAGCCCTCTGGAAACCCATCAGCCATTACACCCATACTAGCACTCAGGATTAGCCACCCCCCCCCCCCTCACTGGCCACCATATTGGAATTGGTGGAGAGGGTGGAATATTGCATTGGGGGGACCAGCCTCCCGTGTGATAGCTGGGGACATGTGTCCATTAGCTAGTAAAGTACTTTTATTTTGATATGATTATGATCTAGAGGGAGAGAAAACAGGATTTTCATCTTGTGTAGAAATTGTTCACGGCTTCACTATCAAGGTGATTATATTCGATCGGTTTGTCATGTTTCATATGTTTCCTAAGTCATGCTTGGTTATGCCTGCTCTAAGTGGTTTGGTGGATTGCTTTCCTTTTCTTTAATGAAGCATCCTCAGTTACTTCACTTGTTCGAGACAGTGTGGTTTGAGAGTGCTCAGGGGGAGTTATTTCAATGATTGGACATATATGATATATTTTGGGAATGAAATATTATTTTTGACATACAGTGGCTTGCATAAGTTTTCATACCCTTGAACTTTGCCACATTTTTATTGGGATTTTATGTATTTTATTGGGATTTATGTGATAGACCAACACAAAGTGGGCATAATTGTGAAGTTGGAAGGAAATTGAGACATGGGTTTTCAACTTTTTTTACAAATAAAAAAACTGAAAAGTTGTGAGCGTGCAGTAGTATTCAGCCCCCTTTACTCTGATACCCCTAAAGATAAAATCAGTAACAACCAATTGCTTTCTGAAGTCACCTAATGAGTAAAATAGAGTCCACGTGTGTGGAATCTATATCAGTATAAATACAGCTGTTCTGTGAAGGACTCAGAGGTTTGTTAGAGGAACATTAGGAACAAACAGCATCATGACGCTCAAGGAACAACACCACAGGGCAGGGATAAAGTTGTGGAGAAGTTTAAAAGCAAGGTTAGGTTATAATAAATATCCAAGCTTTGAACTCTCCGGAGATGCTCGGTTCAATCCATCATCCGAAAATGGAAAGAGTATGGCACAACTGCAAACTCTACCAAGCCAGGGCTGTCCACCTAACTGACAGGCAGGGTAAGGAGAGAATTGATCAGAGGAGAGAAGGCAGCCAAGAGCCATGGTATCTATGGAGGAGCTGCAGGAGGTCCACAGCTCAGGTGGGGAGAATAGACAAACATAGATAAATAAGTGCAGGTTTAGGCCATTTGGACCCTTCAGGCTGCACGCCATTCGATATGATGTGGCTGATCATCAAACCTCAGTATCCTGTACCTGCTTTCTCCATACCCCTGATCCATTTAGCCACAAGGGACCACATCTAACTCCCTCTTATCTATAGCAATGAATGCCTCAACTACCTTCTGTGGCAGAGAATTCCAGGTGATCCCCACTCACTGTGTTGAAAATGTTGTTTCTCATCTTCGGTCTAAAAGAAATCCCCCTTATCCTAGACTGTGACCCCTTTTTCGGAACCTCCCACAACATCGGAACAATCTTCCTGCGTTCTGCCTATCCAACCCTTAAGAATTTGGTAGTTTCTATAAGATCCCCCTCAGTCTTCTAATTCGAGCGATTAACAAGCCAAGTCTATCCAGTCTTTCCTCCATATGAAAGTCTGGACATCCAGGAACCAGTCTGGTGAACCTTCTCGTACCCCT